>JARACY010001672.1:0-53863 GCA_029255725.1 Scrobipalpa atriplicella | reverse complement strand
TGCCGATTGATTGATATAAAGATTTAGTTAGTTTTGTCTTTCGTTCGAGTAGATTAATGAAAACGACGTAAGCGTGGTGGCAAGAAACTGACTGATTACTGCTACTACGAAATAGGATTGCCATTCATACCTTAACCCTCCAAAGGCGTGTGCTCTCCTCATAGAGTCCGATGGTGCCGTTGGCGAGTGCATACGCGAACCTCACTTCAGTAACTGGTGACAGACACAGCACGGGACCAGTCTCCGGTAGTTCTGCTATGAACTGATTGTTCTTCAGGACGCGAATGTATGAATCTTCACAGCCGATTAGTAGCTAGGGACAAAGCGTGAGTTGTACTCGTCATCATCATCATGGGGTGCCATCTTCAAACTGAAGTTTGGAGTTGTACTCGTAGTTCCTTCGTAATGCAAGAATCTCATTTTGTTCTAAAGACCTTGGACAATTGTTAAACGAACCTCATTCTCCCCATCCTTATCGTAGTCGAACACGAGCATGCAGCAGACCTTCCCACTGACGACGTTCCAAAAGACTTCGTTCCCCTCGCAGTTGAGGCCCTGTACAGAAGAGTTGCCGCCCACAAGCGCCAACGTCTCGCGCGACTTGCCGAAACTACCCGCAATAATTACGTTCACTCCGTCCGGCGCCTCTTTGAAGAAAAGGTCCGTGTTGTCGTGGACGTCGTACGCTGAAATTAGGTTTACGTTTAGTATACCTAGGTATTGCGATAATCTAATTGCGAGAGGAGGAATCAGGAACGTACGTGACCATACAAATTCGTAGTGAACAAGGCTTTAAAAAGCCTTTGACACTCTGCCTGTCGCGTAAGGTATTAAGGGATGATTTTGTATAAAAGGTTTGCTATTAATATAATACCAGGCGTTTAAAACTGCTGTACACCTGCCATTCTGTACCTAATATTTGCGTAGGAGAGCCGATAAGCAGCATGTCTCTGGCGACGTCAGGCTTGAGCGGCCCGGCGGCCAGGGCGACCACCGCCTGGCTCAGGTTCAGCTCAGACACCTCGCCGTGCGCCTGAGACCGCTGCGCGCGACCTGCCGCCACTGCTCCGTGCGGGTGGTGGATGATTATCTGTATTAGAATGTAATATTAATAAAATTATTAATTCATTTAGGCCTGAGAAAAGTTAAGGTTGGTTTAGTTGATGAATGATGATGGATAATACGGTCATGAATAAATCATCAATAAAAACATTAAATTAAAAATCATCCCGGCGAGAAGGATTCCAAATACCATTTTTACCAAATCTTTTAATTATTCAGGATATTATAGGTAATTAATATTTAGGTGAGGTTGTTGTACATCGAAGTTCATACTTTGTCGTAGCCAGCGCAAGCTGTGAGGCAAGGGTGCGTGCCATCGTATTTGGCAATGATCACGATCCCAGGGGTGACCTTGTGGTTCAACTCCAACTTAAACACCGGCTGCGTCGTCGACACCTGCATCGCTGAACAGATTTCTGCACAGGGTTTCTGATACTGTGGGGAGTGTTTTGTTTGGATAACTTTTATTTGCGTGTCAGCGTGTGTTAATTGCCATGGTAACGTAAGCCTATTCGGCTAACAACATAGACCTCGTATCCTACTTGTATTGTAATAGAACTACCTAAAGCTTTTGTGTTTTGTTGTACTTGGATAACTCTTATAATTATTCATCGATTAGAATATACGATACTGTAATCGATTTTGATAACGGTTAAACACAGGTATTTTACCAGAATCGTACATCCCTACGAGTGCGTTCAAAAATCTTGAGTTACATGAGACACACAAGAAGAGAACATAATCTCTTCAGAAGAATGATTTCTTTAGTAAAATATTTATTATTAAGGAGGGAAGTACTCTAAATCGGGCTAAACACGGTCCGGCATTTGACTTTGTTAGTATAGTTAATAGTTGAATTTTCAATAAATCTATATATGGTTAGCTTCTCTAAAATATGGAGAACAACTAGATTCATAGATATAATCTAAAAATACTATGATTACACCAGGAAATCATCAGAAATATCATGAAAATCTGGCGTCTCAATGCCGAATTTGAACAACTGTGACATTTCTATGAGCTTAGAAACAGCAAATGAGGGGTATAGAAGCAAAGGCGCCTCAGTCCACTTATTAACTTTTTTGTGTTAAGTATGGCAAAATTTGCAGATTTGTTTATGGAAACATTTTTCAATGAATGTCTGCAGCAAAAACGTATAATTTCGTGGAAAATCGTGATCAAAAGTCGGGCTTGGATGCAAATACGCCACTGTCCCTGAAAATGTAGAAGCAACCATGACACTGTCCATATTGGCCAATCAGGACCCTGCATTTCGGTGACATCAAGATGGCGTTTTCGTTGCATTTGAAAGCAGGTTGTGCTCGTGGTTGTTTCTGTTTTTAAATAATACTGGGTGAAAATGGAGGAAAATATTGCACCTGTGTTTTCAAAAGATGCCAGAAAACGTGGGCGACACCCGGAAGAATGGAAAAGGGCCAAAGAAAAGACGGAAAGGTGAGACAAAGTTTTGTAGTTTTCCATGCTAGAGTGATAGTTTTGTTAGTAGGGTAAAGTCTCCAATCTTCAGACAAGAACAAAAACGTTTTTAAGTACAACAGTGCATCATCATTTTTATTAAAAAATACCACCTTGCTGCCTGGAAATGCGTACGACTTAGTACCACGGCCGGGTGAGACCAAAATTATAAATAATAAAACTACCCACTTACTAAAAATAATACCTACGTTTATAATTTTTTTCTAGTACTGTCCTATAGTGTGTTAGATTACCCTAATGCCAATTTCTAATGGCCGACTTATTAGGTGCAAATATGACACTGTCCGGCAAACTAAATAGCAAAATAGACACTGTCCATCGGTAAGATGCAAACTCACCATTGTCCATCAGACAAAATTAAGATTTAAATTAAATTTACACAGTATCATTAGTTTTTTGAGTTATACGTGAACTGGCAACCATACACAAGCTGACCATTAGAGTTTCTAGAAAAACTAAAAGTCGGAAAGGGAGTTATGCCTTCTTCCTATTTCTCAAAATTTTAATAACTTGGACTGAGGCGCCTTTGCTTCTATACCCCTCAAATGTTATATCGAAATCACCGTATAATTATGAAGAACATCATAATCAACTCTGTTTTTCAATACTTTTTGTATACATTGAGATATATGCAAAAATATATGAAATAGGCTTGAAACAGCCCCATACTAGAAAAGGACAGAGCGCGCATTCTGTCATTGGTTTGAAAGGGACAGTTGCCGCGAGCACATAGACCCTTAAACTACCATATCGTAAAAAATTTCAAAACTTATTTAAAATGCATAAAATACTGACCTTAGCATCTAAAAAATATTACTCATGGAGATAAAACGTGAATTAGATGTTAAAAACGCAGCTGTCACAAATGTCACATGTCACAACAAATTTTTTGACGAAGATTTCCACAAGTTTTTTCTGTGGCATTTTATTTTACGTATTGGACAGATAAATACCATTTCAGTAACTATTTGGATTATATAAAATAAACTTAAACGTGCTATGGTGCTCTTGAATTTACCAGCGTCCAAATGGGTAGTGAATTAGACGTGAAAACTGCTGAAACCAGGTAAGAGTATATTTCCGTATTCTTGTATTATTGCGCAATTGCTCCATTTATTCGCATCATGATCCGCTTATATGTAGCTTATTGATCACATTACTCTGAATACATATTTTTTGCATTTGTAGGTGCGATTCTATCATTGTCCTAAGACGCGGTTTGGTATGCCCTGGCTCCACGTACTATCATATTGTTTCTGGCCGCAGTATGTCTTGCCATTCATTTATCATGTCATTGTCGGCTTCCTAAGGTAATTTCACAATTTTCACAGTACCAAGTAGTATAAGCCATACCTACCTACATACATTTAATCATTCATAAAACCCTGTGATAATCCTCACAAAATACCTACTGCAATATATCTGTGATCTTATAATAGTAAACAATTAATTTGTACTTAAAGAACAAGAGTCTTTTTTTGTCAAATCCTTTTATAATTTTGAATGTGTTTACTGCAACAAACTTTTATTGGAAGTATTGTCTTTTTCTTTGGGAAGATCTTATAGTTTTTTAAGTTAGTTCCTCAGGTGTTGTTTAAACATATGTAGGAAGTTATTAATTCTTCTTTTAATATCAATTTACAATTATGCTAAAGGTATGTGTGATATATTTGTGTTTAAATTACCCATTACCAATAGGATGTCCAAAATAACAACAATCAAATATATTTCAAATACTTATTTTTATACTATTACAGATTTTCTTAGTAGCCAATACCAATGGGATATAACAAGCAAGTTTAAGAATTTGTTGTGCCAAAGCATCTGATTTTGCATGAATTATATAAAAAAATCATTTGCATGTTATGTTTTAGTGCCAAAGTTGATTATTTATTACTAGTTCTATATATTATTGAAAGTTTTAATTCATTCAAACTGTACACCAATGATTTTTCTACAATACAAAAAATAATAAATAAATAAAAACATACCTCACAATATAACAAGTAGGTACTTCCTATTGGGATGTTGTTTACCTACAGGCTACATAATAAATTTGACATCAATACATAGTGTGTGTTTTTTGTAAAAAGTCTGCATTTCAATAGTTGAGTGTGGTTTCATTTTTGCAGCATAGTTAACAGGACATGGATTGGAACTATCATTTCCACAATTTGGAAGTAAGATCTATTCCATGATATAAAAGAAAGAATGCTTTCAATGTTTTATAGTTCTTTTGCAATGTGTCTCTGTTCTTTATTAATTTATTTATGGCTTGTATTTTTTATTGAAAATCTAAATTTAAACATAAAGTTATAAAATGTCTTGCAAATCCGTTTTTTTGTTTAAATTAATATTACTGAACAGGAGATCTAATCACAAACAGAATGATTTGCAAAACATTTTATATATGTAAGTGCTAAGTCCTGGTTGATAACTCAGATTAGCATTTTCACAGGGTATATTTGACAGGCTGACAAATATTTCAGAATCAAAATAGTTCAGATCATCTCTCTGAAGACAAAACCAGTAAAATTCTCAACAGAAATAAGAAAAATATTCCTTCCAATCCAAAACAGTTTCCTAAACTGCTACTAATACTATACTCATTACATGGAAAGTTATAACATTTTCTCAAATTCTACAAAATTAAACATTTCCAATGGGTTTCTAAATAGAAATATAGTCTGATCTCAAGGTTTCAGTATTTGTGATACTGTCAAACCCAAAAACCCAACCCTTAAACATGCTATTAAATTATGTATTTCTGCAATCCCATTCCTGTTATTGTTGCCTTAAAGTACTTGTATAACTGTTTTCAAGATCGTGTGTTTTTGTGGTAACATTACATATTAGATTTATATTAATATTAAGTTTGGATTTTTCATTAATAATGTTTTGTTATTGTAGTTATACTGGTGGATGGTTCAGCTGGACGAGACAGTCGGATGCGATGCTACGTTGTGTTGAGAAGAAAATATTATCATGTGAGTTAAGAGATACAATATTTCATGCTCAAATGCTCTTTTTCCCAAACAGGTTGTAAAATATTTCAAGTCAGTGGGCTATCTACTAGATGATTTGCCTTATTGGTAGGTATAGTAGTTTTAACCCATATCATGGCCATACTTGTCTGTGTAGGTAACTGTACATGCACACAAGGGCGCGGGTCTCCCACACCACAATTAAAGTACGGCCTAGCAGCAGTCATGAGATAAAACAACCTGAGAAGGGCTAGCCAAAATAGATTCGAAAAAGGTCGCAGTAGCTGCTGGCCTGTATAGGACTAACCCCTCACACCAAAATTATAATCATAGAAACCCAATTTTCTATGTAAAGTGAATATAAAACGTATTTACAACAACATACTAACAATCATAGTTATAAATATAATATGAAATATATGGATTAATGAAATGCATTTCGAGTAGTTTTGTAAATCATTGTTGTTATCAAATATGGCTACATCGAATCCGGGAAGTACTTTACGATAACTTTGCAAAAAGGCCATCAACATCATCATCAGTTAGGGTTGACTCTCGTCTCGCGCCATATGAGGCGAGAATGCGTATTCGGCAAGAAAATATTACTTATTTTATTACACAACATGGCATTAGGATTGCGCAAATAAATTATTAGCCTCGAAAAATAATCAAGGGTGCATATTTGTATTCCGTCCACTGAATAGACCTCGATTTTTTTATAAATCTAACGTGATTTATTCTGCCTACCAAATCTAAATACGATTACCTACACATTCATTCATTGTTCAGCCTATACCCTGATCTTGTGAATGAATCAAACGGAAATAGAATTCGACAGCTGACAACCCTAGTTTATGTCCATAGTGAATCAAGTACGCGCAAAATTCGACAATGAACTGTGTAAGTGGTTTTATCTCTTGTTATCTTACCCAATACGATACGAACAATAAAGGTCGAAAAATTATATACTTAATTATATAGGTATAAGATATGCTATGCTCGTCTTTAAAAGTTTAAGTAAAATAGAGAAGCCTCTATCAGCCACAAGAAAATCTGCTATACGCTTGGTTGGTTGGCGAACATTGTGACTAGACCAATGGTCATCGAGATAGTGTCAATGATTTGCAGGGAATGCTGCTGTCAATTTCCTGCATTCACCGGAAAATACTGTTTTTAGCAACTCAAGAAGATATGAAGTAATGATATTCGCTCTACATCCTACGAGGGCATGATTATGTATGACTTGCTTATTTTACTCAAAAAAAGCCTTGGTCGTCCGTCCGAAGGTCGTTGCAATCTTGAATAATCACCGCACCGATATTACTGAGTCATCAAATAAATGCAGAACAAAGATCGCTCGTAGATTAAGCTAAATAGGTACTATACTAGCACTTATAGATATTATACAGAACATGTTGTTCTGTGATGCAATTAACTGTATTCCAGTCCAGCAGCTGCACTCCAACTTACCCAGAGACTAGTTCTCCTTATTTCTAATCTAATCTGGAAATAGTAGGAACTTAATCCCCTTCACATATTCTTTCACTATACTATTTCCATGCTAAACAATAAAATTGCAGGTAGGTACGGTTGTTCGTATACACGACACTTCAACGTAGGCAACGAACGTAGGCGTAACCTTTGCCCTAAATTAGAACCTATTTTAACTTCATCCTGATTCTATACACCGCGACAGCGATAGCGTTTAATTTCACTATACCATCCTGGGTTTAAAAAATATATAAGATTGAAGGAGATGCGTTTATTTAAATGTAAAGAAGCTGGAAACTCATCTTTGTTAACTCTTAAGTTCTCTTATTTAATTAATTGCCACTTATTTATTTGACCAGGTAGTTTGCCCATGAATAAACGACGATAAATAATGGCAATAACCTTTGCTCAAACTATTTACGGCTTAAACTATTTATGCCATATTCTTGCTCACAGGTTTAAAAACAGCCTACAAGCGGTTCTACGTGGACATCGGCTCCGTGGTGGGGCAAAGCGACAAAATATGGACGATTTCGTTAAACGACGAGTCTCCGAAGACGCCCCTGGTGATGCTGCACGGGATGGGCGCGGGGCTGGCGCTCTGGTGCCCTAACCTGGACGCTTTCGCCGCCACCAGGCCGGTGTATGCCATTGATTTGCTAGGTAAGGGCTACTGTAAGAAGGTATGGACCAGGGATGTTGCAGATGCAGGTAACGCGGATGCAGATGTTAAGATTTTTCTAAATTAATTTTGTATTGATGCCAAAATAGCACAAAAAGACAATCTTTTTAGAGTATTATTAAAAAAAACATTTCATGAGTAATGTGGACATTTTGTTTAGAGAATTTATTTTAGCAGTCTTTTAAGGCCAAAGGGTCCTTAAAACCTTTTCATATCGCGAAATTCTGTGTCATTGCTATGATTTTCTGGTGGTTCATGACTCTCATCTTCGAAACTACACATCCGCACGCATCGGAATATGGGCGTCAGTAGGTTCTACATCACTACCTTTCAAAAAGGTATGATGTTACTTGCTCATAATGATGAACGTGTTAAAGCATTTTCTATTGATAATCCTTACACACAGGCCACCTATTATTTATAATCGGATGGAGCTGATAAGATAGATAAATACAACCTATTATGGATATATCAGCTTATCTTGGCAGTCTTTATTTCCGCATTATTAGAATAAGAATGTTGGCTGATTCCATGCTGGACTGGGAGTAAAAGAAAAACATAGAATGTGCCAGCTGCATCTCCTCTAAAAATCTGCTAAGGGATTCGAGGGTTTCAGTGTATTGCAATTTAGGCGATGGGTTGACAACCTATCACTATAGCGATACACATATCAGTCTGAAATTGCCCTCAAAACTTGTCAGACGTGGCGGAACGACATTTTCTTCGGTCGTTTACACTCTGCGTACCCCATTCGGAATAAAGGCGTGATTATATGTATGTATGTATGTGATGATGTTGGCTGATTTAGAACCAAATACTCTATAACAGATGAGCACTTTGCATGAAGATTTTATTCTGAATTTCTAATCGAATGTAACCATATAACCATAGGTCAGTAATCTGTCAATATCAATATCAATGTCAGTTTTGTGTCTTCTCATTGGTCTCTTTTGGAACACTCAACAGTGGCGCCATCTGCAATTAGCTTTGCGTTTTTATCCCCATTGGAAGACATACACTCCATAATAAAAAAGCCTGGCAAAGAGTAAATGTAACCCAAATATGAATTGGGTCATCTGTTGGGATCACGCCAGAATTCTATTGCCAAATATGTCAGATGGCAATGCCCTTATTTGAATAATAGAGTGTTGTATAATAATTGACTACTCGTATCATAAACTGGGTTAAAATGGTAATGGTTTATCGAGCTGTTTTTCCCAACTCTATGACCTCCATCTTCCGCAGGTTTCGGCCGCAGTTCGCGCCCGAAATTCTCCTCCGACGCTGCGAAGGTCGAAGCGCAATGGGTGGAGTCGGTGGAGGAATGGCGGCGCGAAGTCAACATCGGCGAGTTCATCCTGCTAGGACACAGTCTGGGGGGATACATCGCCACGGCTTATGCTATGAAGTACCCTGAAAGGTAATAACATGAACACACTAATAGAAGAATGGCGGACGGCTAACGAATGTATCGCATCTATCTGCCAAACTCCCATACAAATTGACAGATAGATATAGATGTGATAAACTGGCTATCGCGGCCTTATCGCGGCTGCATGCTACAGGGGCTGGCTGCCTTTCCAAACCCAGTTGATCGCTCCAGCCTCTTGACTGCTTTCGAGAGGATCCGACCTATATCTAAATGCCGTATCTACTACGCATATAGGAACTTTCCTCGACAATCGAACTTTGTCTGTGGCTGTCAGCCTTAGGTTGGGGCTAAGAATTTTTTAAAAATCATAACTCGTAAAATATGAACATTTTCAAAACTTTTCTGTCACGTCCTATAAGTTTATTACTTTATTACGCTACGAGTACTACTACTAACCTACTACTAACTTATTCTTCACAGGGTACGTCACCTGATCCTAGCCGACCCGTGGGGCTTTCCGGAAAAACCTTCCAACCCTTACGACCGTTACCAGGTCCCTTTGTGGGTGCGCGCCATCGCCACCGCGGTGCAGCCCCTCAACCCGCTGTGGGCCGTGCGCGCCGCCGGGCCCGCCGGCAAGTGGCTGGTGGGCAAGACCAGACCCGATATATCCAGGAAATACACCAAATATGTGGCCGACGCGGAGACTGTTATACCGGAGTACATCTATCAGTGCAACTCGCAGACGCCTAGGTGAGTGTCGGACTTTTTGATATGTTCACAGAATTTGCCATTTTCAGTTACCAAAAGCTAACATTTCATATAAATATTTTCAAACATAATCATTCATCACCTCTCCACGCAAATTGATTTGTTTTAATTTCATAGTAAGAGTGACTTTTAGATTGGTAAATAATTTATTAAATCGATTTTTATACGGGGTGTAAAGGACAGCTTCCCGCAAACTGCAAGGGTTGCTCAGTCAACGAAACTGAACTACTATCATCAGCAAATTCTTTCAGAAAATGAATTTTTTTTTGCTCTTCCATACAAATTGTCTGAGCGAGTTGGTCATTTTGTATTAGAAAGTGAAAAAAAAAATCACACAATCCGTCACTATAGCAATACACATAATCATCTATAATAACTCTCAAAACTTCTCAGACGTGGCGGAACAATCTTTGGGTCGTTTTTGCTCTGCCTACCCCATTAGGTGAGGATAGATGTATCCTACATCTCTTTTTTGCAGTGGCGAGAGCGCTTTCCACTCGCTCATGGATGGGTTCGGTTGGGCCAAGAACCCGATGGTGTTCCGGGTTCAGAAATTGGACCCAGAGTTACCTGTCACCGTGTTGTATGGGTCTCGGTCGTGGGTCGACAACGCTACAGGGCAGGTGCTTACAGAGCAGAGGCAGTCCAGTAAAACTTATGTACAGGTGAGGCTCAAGAATGATTTTTTTTGTTTCTCGATCGTTAACATATACAACGTGTAACAGAAAGGGTATATGCATCGAGAAATGTGTGAATCTACCCAACCCATGAAACTGAACAACTTTCCCTAAGGAACAAGGAACATTGGGAGTGCCTTTTTTGCACCCACGGGCGAATACGGAAAAGCCTTCATGATCTACATCCCTTGATGACTTTGTAGTCTGTCTAATGAGTCGTCGCACACGGAATTTTAAAAATTGTTCACATTTAAACACAGAAAAACTACAATAAAACTGTTTTGATACTTTATACAAAAAAACTATTTTAATATTATCAATAAAAGTATCAAAATAGTTTTATTGTAGTTTTTCTGTGTTTACATTTAGAGATTTTTAAATTTAGCGCCATTTCCGTGTGCAACGACTCATTAGACAGACTCTATACCAAGTGTCTCACTATGACTTCTTTTTTGTTTACCAGGTGATAAACGGCGCAGGCCACCACATATACCTAGACAAACCCGAACTATTCAACAAGTTTGTGAACGAAGCGTGCGCCAAGTCAGACGAACAGAAAAACAACAAACCAGCTATTACATACCACCAGGATAATGGAGATAATGATAGTGAATCAAATAGACAAGACCGGTCTAAAGCCTCCACTCCCGAGTCCTGATGACTTGAAGGAACGCCGAGATGATAACCGTCCTAGAACAGGTGAAGTTTTATGTCGAGGGGAAGTGATGGTAATGGAAGAATGCGTGATAAAACAATAAATCAAATCACACATACCATACTTTATAGGCGTCATATGTGATGTGGATAGGTATATTTCTCGGCGCACTTTTAATTATTACTAAAATGTAAGTACCTGTGTTGATTTGTATTATTTTTACTTTGAGAGTTACGTTTATTGCACCAAGGTATATAAATAAGAACATTCCTTCCTCACTCAAAATGGCGCTCCGATTACTCGGTAAAATTATTAAATACACTGCGACATTTTTGACAAAAATGGGGGCGCCACTTTGTTCACCCAGGCAGCTTTAATAATGTGTTGCCACATTGACTATTTTGTATGAAAATTAGGTGATGCCATTTGAAACAATAGTTCCGTTTTAAAAGTTTTGTGTCGCAGTATAAGTAAATTCAGTTCTACCAACCAGTGCAAAATTGCTAAGATGGAATTTACTATAAAAAATAATTATTAATAAGCAAGCACTGCCTGACTCCATGAAATAAATGCTTTCGATTGTATAAAAATAATCTTAAAATATAGCAAATTTTTTCAGAGTAAAAATCTTAAAATGGTAATATTTTTTAAGTAATTATAATTAACAGTAATTTAACTCTTTTTATACCTCGTAGCACATTTAGCTAGTGCCATTTCATGTTTATTTATATATTATGTATCCCTAGATCTATGTTGATGTCGATGAAGTTTAACTTGTGTTTGTAAACAAGATTGTTAATACTATTCAAAGTTTATGGTTACGGGTTCATTGTTCATTTGTTGACGCGCAAACAGAAACACAAAATCTATATGCACGAGGTTTGTTATTTAATTTTATTTACTTCGATATGTGGACTAATTGTTGTTGGCCTCAGGCTTTTTGATACGTTGAGTAAGTTTATTAATTAAGTAAATAAAGATAATTTATTGAATGACTTGTATAATTTTACTCAATAGTTTCCCTAAAGTTACTTTAGGTTTTCCTTATAGAAATGATAATACACATATTTAAAAAAAAACACAATACTTATTTACTATAATTGTATAAAGACAAACACAATAGACGGAACTTAACATTACGTGATTACACTTAACATTAACACGGGTCTTAATGAGTAACTATTTTCTTTTTTTTTTTTACTCACAGGTACAAATTGTTTTCAGAAGATTTTTACATGAAATTAAATTGAATTTCTTTAAAAAACTAGCAAATACGTATATGTGTGCTGCTGATGATGGTGACCTTACCCTCATCTTGAAGGTCGCGCAAAGCTTCGTCCAACTGGTCCCTGGATACAGTCTGGAATAGAAACAAATTTGTATTGGATAAGTATGAAAGAGTAACTAGTTTGTATTGGATAAAACTATGGCTACTTTCCAACTAGTCAAATCAGCAACTTTTTATTAAATGTCAAAAACGCTTTTTTGTATGAAAATAGTGAGTTATGACGTCACATTTTAGTAAAAATTGACTACTCAAATCAATAACTTATAAACTTTAACTCGATCATTAAAATCTAAATGTGATTTTTTTTTTAAATGATGAATGAAATCCACAACATTTTTAGCCATCAGTTTTAAGTATAAACGTTTTGAATTTTTTAAGCTACCCAGTCACTTGCTCGCTTCACTCGCATCGCATTACATTTTTATTCAACTTTCGAAGTGTAGACGTTAGTCACGCAACGTATTGCATTGATTCAACGTTCAAGTGTCCTGGAAAATCTAGATTTTTCTTGAATGTAAAGATACAGATAATTTTGTGCTTCGTATTATGGTAAGCCTACCTACAGTTGTCCGACTCATCTACTTACCACTTGCGAGTCAGCATTGATCTCGTGCAGCAGTTTGCTATGTGTGATGGTGGCGGGCTTGTTGATGGGCTGTATCTTGTTCCTCAAGGCCTGCACGAGGTCAGCCCGTCGGCGGCGCGCGGCGGCCCCCAGCCCCGTGGTGAGGATGCCCACGTCGATGCGGCCGGACGCCGGGTCCGTGGCGGACTGCTTAAGCGCTTCGCGGTGCAGTCTGGAATATTCAACATTCTTAGGCCCGTATTTATAATCAGCTCTCAAGAGTGACAGCGAGTTTGAGTCCGTATCAGAAATGTCATTTCAGGACAAAACGGTCTGTCAAATCCATACTTAATATTGCTCTCAATCTTGAAATCGCTTTATAAATACGAGCCTAGGCTTTTTTATACGGACTCAATCTCGCTGTCACTCTTGAGAGCTGATTATAAATACGGGCCTTAGTTTGTCTGATAGTATTACATACGTCTGATACATCTGTACTATATGCGTCACGCCTGTATCCCTTACGAGACAGAGGGTCGGCACCCCAAAACTTAGTCAGCATGTCAGACAAATATTGAGGTTTCAAAAACAAATGGGTATGCTGTTATGAAAGATTATCAGCTCATTGCCAAAATTGTAAAACTGAAACTCTCAGATCCCTTAACTGACTTCACAGTGACTTCTACAGCATACCCGAGCAGGGTGCACCTGGTACAGTCAGCAAAGGAGATATCTTTGCAGGCCCGCTCGAAACGGATGAGATTATTTCAGGAAATTATATACAACGTGTAACAGAAAGGGTATATGCATCGAGAAATGTGTGAATCTACCCATGAAACTAAACAACTTTCCCTAAAAAACATAGGTCGAAACACTAAAAAAAATTGTGACCTTTGATGATGATGATGATGACGAAATTTCATGGTACCTGGTACTTATGTTTTTTGGGCCGAAGACTGATTGTTTTGTTTACCTGGCCGCTTCATCGACATCAGATAATTCAACGGTGTTAGACAGTCGCATGCGCGCGTGTGCTTCAGCGAGCCGGATGAGCGACTCCAGCTGACGGGGGTAGGCAGAGATCTGCCCGCGACCGCTGCCCACACGTCTGGAATATTCAAACATACTTGGAATTATTTTTTATACGTATTTTTTTACGATGTGGTTAGTGTTTTTATCTCACGACTGCCGCTCGACCATCCTTGTGATAGTGCGTAACACGCGCGCAAGTGTGCGTAAATACAGGTTTATTATGGCAAACTAACGCACACACGCGCGCTTAGGTACATTTAGGCTCGTATTTATAAAGCGATCTCAAGATTGAGAGCAATATTAAGTATGGATTTGACAGATCGCTTTGTACTGAAATGACATTTCTGATACGGACTCAAACTCGCTGTCACTCTTGAGAGCTGATTATAAATACGGGCCTTACACTCCATACCTGTCACTTTATATCATAAGAGAACAGAACGGGATAGCAAAAAATATAGTTGAGATTTAGTTAAGTCGTGGTGGTTACGAATCGGGCCCATTACCTCATGTCGACATAAGCGTCGATGAGTCGTTGCTGCGCCTGCTCGCTCAGTGTGGGGTGTATATTCTCCTTCGCGAACGCTATGTAGTCACGCATCAGACTCATGTCCTAGAAAAAAAAGCTAATAAAAAACTACATAGTTTTACATAAATGTACATACATACATACATAAATCACGCCTTTATCCCTAATGGGGTAGGCTGAGCGAAAACGACAGAAAGGTCGTTCCGCCACGTCTGACAAGTTTTGAGGGTTATTTCAGATGATCATGTGTATTACTATAGTGACAGGTTGTCAGCCCATCGCCTAAATTGCAAAATCCCTTGCCCGGGAGGAGATGCAGCTGGTACATTCTATGTTTTTCTATCACTCCCAGTCCAGCATGGAAGATATAAAATGTACTCTATCAGTTAAGTCCCCTAACCTTATTACAACTGTGGGAGCATTATTTGCTGGTTGAATTGAAGCCGTCAAACAAGTTCTGAGCTGAACACCGACATCTATTGTGTAGTCACGTTAATAAAAAAAAAAGTGTGCTGAACATCCTATCTATACTTACGACCATATCATCATCCTTCTGCGAGTCAACGAAGTCCTTGTAATAGAGTGAGACCAGGTGCGAGGCCAGGCGGCGGTCGAACACCTCGTCCTGCGGGTCCAGCACCAGGAAGATCAGGTCGAATCTGAAATTAATACAGACATATTTAATGTTTTATTATAAATTTTAGCTGCCTGTCAAGTTGAAGACAAAGTACCTATGAATCCAAGCCATAAAAAAATAAATATTAAGTGGTAAATAAATATCACCAACAGATGGGGTTCGAAATTTTGTTTTTTTTCTCCCTGCAGTTTGTTGAGAAACATTTGAATACTTATTTGTTACAACGCTAGAACACTCTTAAAATGTGCGCGAGATACGACAATCTCGCAGCCGGCAGCCGGGTGCCTGCCAGATGTCAGGGTAGGTGCTGAAGCGGGCAGCAGGCCGGTCTGCCGGCCTAAGAGTAAGAAGTTCAATGTTCCGGTCAGGTTAAAATGAGAAAATCTGCACACACCTGCAAAGAAATTCAAAGCTTGTGTGTAAAGTTGACCGATCCGTCCTGGGTCCACGAGTTCGAATTAAGCCTAATCGCCCTAATTCAGGGTAGACTCGTGCCCGTCGGTCGATTATCGATTAGTACAAGTATAAATCGATGATGAGTAGAATACCTACCTGGACATGAGCGTGTGAGGCAGCTGCACGTTCTCCACGATAGTTTTGTTCTTGTTCCACTGCGACTCTGCGGGGTTGGCAGCGGCCAGAATGGACGTGCGCGCGTTCAGCTGACAGATGATGCCGGCTTTAGCTACTGACAGCGTCTGCTGCTCCATCACCTGGTATAGGAAAACGGAAATTCAATGGTTAATTCACATACTATCACGCCTGTATCCCTAATGGCGTAGGCAGAGCATTAACGACCCAAACAAAGGTCGTTCAGCCACGTTTGACAAGTTCTGAGGGTTGTTTAAGTTAGATCTGTATATTTCTGTAGTGACAGGTCATCGCCTAAATTGCAATACACTGACACCCTCAAATCCCTTAGCTGGTTTTTTACTGCATACACGGGAGGATATGCAGCTGGCATATTCTATGTTTTTCTATCGCTCCCAGTCAGCATGGAAGCAGTTTTTTTTATTTGTGTAAATATACAAGGTGCCAAAAGTAGTGGGATGGTCTTGCCTCGTGTAGGACACTGCGCGTGGAGTCGTTCATTTTGTCGAACTCGTCGATGCAGCAGATCCCGTTGTCCGCCAACACCAGAGCACCCCTGAAAAAAACATTACATTGGTAGCAATTCGTGATTGCAAAATACGCGACTTAACTAATATAAGTCCATACCTGCCACTTTCTATCATGAGAGAACAGAACGGGATGGCAATAATTTAAGTTGAGATTTAGTTAAGTCGGGATGGTTACGAATCGTGCCCATTGGCGGCGATTCTGTTGTAAAAACAACTTATTTTAGTTTGGTTCTTAAATTTGAATAAAATAGACACAGAAATTCAACAGCTGGTTATAATCCTGTCAAAGTGACGTTACTCGCCTTAAAGCATGACCACTGACTAAAAAGACAGAGAAAGAATAAGAGAAGGACTTATGGACTGCCTATAAGCCCTTTTCTATGGCAGGTCTATTTAGTTCGTGGTCAGGGAATAAGTTTAATAAATAAGATGGTATGCTAGATGGTGTCGTCTTATTTTAAGCGTTTTAGGTTACTTTGACAGAATTATAATTACCTGTTGGATTTCTGTCTCTAATTTATTCAAATTTTAGAAAGTTTTAGGTTAATTTAGCTGTCATGACATACGGTGTTATACTGTGGGGCAATGCGACCGACAGTCATCGGACATTTTATTATCTTGAAGCCTGCACTGATATAAGTGTCGGGAGCCAAGGCCAGGGTCAAGTGATACAAGATGCCAAAGAAGCAGTGACGTCTGCATAACCAAGTTCTTAATATCGACTCTTTTGTTGGTATAGGTTTCAGGCCTGCCTGTGAATTTATCCATATCTGTGGCATCGTACTTCCGATTAACTAATCTAATGAGATTTTATGGAAAGCTAGTGAATTAAAACTCACGTCTGCAGCACCAGCTGCTTAGTATCGGGGTCCTTGGTGACGTATGCGGTGAGTCCGACGGCGGAGGAGCCCCGGCCGGACGTGTACTGTGCGCGCGGCACCAGCCCGTGCACCCAGCGCAGCAGCTGCGACTTGCTGGTGCCCGGGTCGCCGCACAACAGGATGTTGATCTCCGATCTGTGGGAATAGTACAGGTAAAGGAATCACTGCAAAAAAAGATACCAACCACAAAAGATAAATCAATATGTAACGCGAGCGAAGCGAGCGCTACACTGGACAAAAGATAAATGAATCAATACGTTACGCAAGCGAAACGAGTGCTACATTGCAAAAAAGATTAATAAATTAATATATTACGCGAGCGAAGCGAGAGCTATATTGCAAAAAAGATGAATGAATCTGTACGTTACGCGAGCGAAGCGAGCGTGACTTTTATCTGTATTAATGCATTACGAGAGCGAAGCGAGCGCGACATATCTACGAAAAATTAATCAATATTCTACTTATACGAGCGAAGCGAGCGCGACATTATACGAAAATCGAATAAATTCGTTATGCGACTGAAGCGAGCGCGACATTTCTTTGAAAATCAATCCATACTTTACGGCTTCGTTAGTAAATAATTTTTGCGACAGACGAAGTTACGATGCCAAACTGGTCGGGATCGGGACGCCGGGACCAATGCTAAATACAGGAACAACATAGCGGGTAACAGTAAATTTAACGTTAACGCCATCTGCCCGAACTATTTTACAACAAACCAACCAAGGTATTGCAAACAGAAAAACCCTTGTTACCTGAAATGTGTCCTCCCGGCGGCATTGAAGTTCTTCTTGGTGCCGCCCAGCAGCTGCAGCAGCACTCCCTTCTTGATGTCCACGTTCTCGTAGACGGAGGGGGCGATGGCGCGCGCGAGGCGCTCGTAGCAGTCCGGCTGGGAGGACAGCGCCTTGAACAACTCCACGCGCTCGGGGGGGAAGCGGTGCTCCTTGCTGGCAAGTCAGTAGTACGGGAGTTAAGGCTCGATATCAGGACAGAGGGGTTCTAACATTTTTGCCATGGCGTGTTTGGCGACCCTTGTATTTTTGAATAATTCGGCGCACGATTAAACCTAATCGATATGAGTCTTGTGTAGAGCCTTCAACGTGGCATTTCTTGGGGGTTTAGCGGGTGCTGCTCTAAAGACCCCGGTGACACTTATCTATCCCCTCATCATCAGCTCATATACATCCTAACCGAGGGGCACCAGCCTATCCTGAATATAGGGCGATCGAGGCTTAGTCGACCACGTGGGCCCAGTACGGACTGGTCGACTTCACACACAACCTTTGAATTTCTTCGTAGTTGTGTGTAGGTTTGATCATGATGTTTTCCTTCACCGAAAAAGCGTCGAATAAACATACCTACTACTTATGAAATTCGGAAACCGAAAAACACTTTGGGATTTGGTGGGATTCGAACCACGATCTCCTGCACGGGCAGGAGGCAGCGGCCGCGGCCCTGACCACCATCTTATTCTATTCTCTGGCTTGTTATAATATAAGAATTTCCAACTTACCCTTCTTCATTCTCAAGCAGTCGGTCACTGTGCAACTTGCTAAAATGCAGTGCATCGATATGGGTCTTGTGCAGAGCCTTCAGCGTGGCCTTCCTCGGGTGCACGGTGGCGGGGGCTGCGCGGAACACCCCAGTGACGCTGATGCGCTCCCCGGCGCCCACCGCCTCCACCAGGGCTCCGTGCGACATCACGTTGACGGTTGCCGGCGTGCGCCCCGCCGGCATGTCGTCTGCAATCAAGTATGTAAGTCAACAAAGACGATTGCTGCGCAGGGCCTCCTGAAGCGGATCACATTATTTCAGAAAATTATACATGGATTTTTCATGAAATTTCATATATTTGTAATTTCATTTATATTTCTACGCTAAATGTCGATTTCGCTTCGCTCGTATTGATTACATTTTCATAGATATGTCGCACTCGCTTCGCTCGCATAACGTATTAAATTCTTTCATGTTTCACGGAATGCCGCGCTGGCTTCGATCGATGCATACATATTTCGTGAAATAACGAGCTCGCTTCGCTCGCGTAACATATTAATTCATACATGTTTGACGCAATGTCGCCCTCGCTTCGCTCACGTAACGTATTGATTCGACTTTATTTAGTGAAATATCGTGCTCGCTACGCTCGCGTAACTCAATTATTCGGGTCAGCTAAAAATTACCGAAAAGGAGCCCAAAAAATTACAGTGCCTAGGGGCCCCGGACAAAGTTAATCTGGTCCTGGTTAGTAGGTTTATCAACTGACCGGGCGCTTCCTGCAGCTTGACGAGCTGTTTGTCGCTGAAGTGCGACCTGTTGTGTATGAGCTGGAAGCAGTGCGCGGTGTTGCAGTGCCCGCAGTGCGCCGGCTCGGGGACTCTGCCCCGCTCCAGCTCGGCGGTGGCGGGGGCTGCGCACACGGCGCACCGGAAGTAGGCCTCCCGCATCTCCGGGACGATGGCCGATGTGCGGATCACCATGCCCGCTATGGTCACCAGCTGGTCGATGTCTGTGGGATAAACATTACACTCTCAGATTAGCATCACCTCCTAACAGCCCCGACTATGGTTGTAAAAGCCGACTAAGGGATACATAATATTTCCAAGGAACGGAACAGCACGGTAAAATCTGCGCCCGCCAATCAACTTCTCAAGTGTGATAATTATGTCAAAACTTACTTTTGAGTTCTTATTCAGAAGCAAAATAAATATTTTTAAGAATAAAAAAATCAGTTTCCCACCTTCAGGGTTAAGATCCCGCATGTGTCTCTCCGGCGCATTAAACGGTCGCACCTGTATCTGGTGCTCCAGAACAGCTGCTGGATACTTCTCGAAGAACAACTCGTTAACTGCTGCGTCGAACGCTGGCACTACCTGCATGACAAGGTCGAACCAAACACATATAATAACTATACAAGGGTGTAAAAAAAGTACTGCGTTCCTTTAAACCACATGTTCTACTGATGATACCAAACAAAATTCGCAAAGCACAAACATTTTAGCACGTAATAAAATTTTGCCATGTCCATACAAAATTGCTGATGAGGAGAACATCTTTGTATGGAAAAGGCAATTATTATTTTTTTGAGCTAAAATTTTTGTGCTTTGAGAAAGTTGTTTGGTATCATCAGTAGAACATGTGCTTTAAACTCCTTTACACCCCGTATAACTGAGGTAGACGCGGCATATCATATGCGCCAAAAGTTGAAGCTCTTCAACGAGGTCAAATTGGCACCCTTCCCTTCACTAGCGCGCGAACAAATGAATGTTGATAATGGCTGATATATGATGATGATTGATGAATGAATATGAAAAAAAAAAAGAATGTTACCTCCTGTGGGTAGCTGATGAGCTGACGATGTAGTTTCGGGTCGAAGATCTCGACGTGTTTACAGTCCACGTCCAGGAACGGCTCCTCCAGTGTGTGGATCTAAACAAAACAGATTGCGATAACAACTAGTTTAAGCCCTGTTCACAAAACTGCATTACGACATTGTATCGTAAAAATCTGCGAGCTCTTTGGTCATTTTAGCACCTTTATCCTTTTAGCATTTTGGTCATTTTGACAATTTGGTCATTTTAGCACCTTTGTCCTTTTAGCATTTTCGTCATTTTGACACTTTGGTCATTTTAATTTTAACACTTTGGTAATTTTGACACTTTGGTCCATTCACCCTCACCCCAGAAGGACGAATCACAAGAACTTGCGAAATTCGCGCTTTCGATGCTACGTCAAACTGCTATAGACGTGTTGCCGCACGACATCGCACCACAGCTGAGAGCAACACGGGCCTTCGGAACGGAAGGCCGCGTTGCTCTAAGCACCACAGCAATTTAACAATTTTGTACCCAGGTTCATTCTCTAACAGGGTTTCCAGTTGAATTAGCGGATTTACTTTTAACTTTCGAATAGTGTTACCTCTTCCAACTTCTGTTCGTAGAGCGGCTCGTTGGTGAGTGCGTCTGGCTCGACGAACCGCTGGACGAACTTGACGAACTTCTCTCTACACTCTGCTATGGCCACGTCTGTTCCCCACACCACTAGTTGCGGCTCGCTTGAAGCCGCCGCTGTAGCACCTTCTTCGCCCTGCTAATGAGAAAAGGAGTTTTTGAGTATGCCTGGTAATTATAAATTATTCGGCTACTCACTCGTGGGTTGGACGTAGGTATTAACCTCGACGTTTCGACCATATACATACGATGGCCATATGAGCATGATGATGACACACCACCTCACGACAGATATGATCTTCCGATGATGGCCATCGTATATGCTCGAAACGTCGCAAAAGTGAACAGGCGAGTATTTTATAAATGTGAATAACACTTGTAGTTGTAGTAGTAATTATCTTATTCGCTGTTTAATAATAAAAATAATAGCCTGGTAATTTTTTGTGGTGTAGATTCACCTGCGGTATTAACATTTATATTACAGTAATAATAACTGTCCACACACATCACCACGCCATATCATCACGCCTGTATCCCTAATGGGGTAGGCAGAGCGTTAATGACGGTCCAAACAAAGGTCGTGTCACCACGTCTGACAAGTTGTTGAGGGTTGTTTAAGATAGATCTGTATATTGCTGTAGTGACAGGTTATCAGCTTTCATTTTGTCAGCCCATCGCCTAATTTACAATATACTGAAACCCTCGAATCCCTTAGCTGGTTTTTACAGCATGCCCGGGAGGAGATGCAGCTGGCACATTCTATGTTTAAATAACAGTCCATGTATGACATGTATGTGACATAGAAGTAGAAGAAGTAATTTGAGGTCCTCTCTCTCGAATACTCAAATTATTGTTATTTTTCAATACTCAATACAGCTGTAATTTTTTTGTTATAATAATGGTAGCAATTTGTGGTTGCAAAATACGCGACTTAACTGATATAAGTCCAGTCACTTTCTATATCATGAGAGAACCTTGGGAGAGAACAGAAAGGGAACGGGACAGACGAGATTTAGTTAAGTCGGGATGGTTACGAATCGTGCGTGCCCAATCTATTCGGCACGCTATCTATATTTTTACCTTTTATAAAACCTTTTTGATACAAAAATCAAAATCATGACAGCTTCATTTCAACATCTGTCAAATGCGTAGACAGGTCAAATGCATGGTCAATTTTATGTCATTTAGGCCAAAATCCAGTATTTTTTTATGAAAACTTAAAAAAATATGTAAATAAGCAGTAAAAAACTAAAAAGGCAGACTGAAAAGGCTGACCTGAAATATGGATAAGTCGGTAACAGAAGTTGAAAAAGAGGTGTCTTTTGGAAATTTCGGCAAATGGGAGGAAGCGCCTGCATCACCAATGCTAGTGAACAGTTATAATATTTAGTCTCCTAATTTAAATCAACCTTCAACAACCAAGATTTCAATACAATCTCTAAACTGGTTCTGAGATTTGGAAAGCTAAAAATATTATCCCAGTAAACCGGACAGTCATATATCCAATCAAGGGTTAACATGACAAGCGTATGGAATGAAAGGTCGGGTCGCCCACGTACTACCTAGCTGCCTTAATGGTCTCAGCTGGAAGGACCTAGTACTAGAAGTTATCGCGCAAGATCGAGAACAGTAGAAATCCCTTCTTGGAACCCTATGTCCCTATAATGAGGGATAACAGGATTTTATCATTTACCATTTTATACGTTATGTCGGGTATCATAGCTAGCTGACATGACGGAAACAAAAAAAACTTTCTTTTGCTCATATACGTATTATCAAACATGTCTTATAATTTTTCGTCACAGCGGCAACCAGTCCAAGTTCAGCAGTTGCCGCATCTGCCTCTCCAACATCCTGGACCCGGCGCGCCTGGTCTGCGGCCACAAGTTCTGCGAGACCTGTCTCAACAAGTACTGGAAGGCGAATGAGGAACCGAACTTTGTCGTGTGCCCGCTGTGCCGCGATTATAACTTCAAAATCGGGTTTGTGCAGGTAAATTGTTCTTTCATATCCTTTAGGACCATTCGGTCGTATTTTGATTTGGTATTCTAACTAATTTAATGACAGAAAAGAAAAGAACCTTATCTAGCAGTGGCGTGAGTGATGTGGATTCGGTAGGCTATCAGTACTTTAAATGCGACTAACTCAAGTACTGATTTTTACGTTAATTTCTCCATCCAGTGGTTCATGTCATGATGAATTAATTAGTGTGATTTTTTTTAGAAGACGTCGAAAAACATTAGTCTCCTTATTTAATGGCGTGCGCCAGATAAAACTGGTGGGTGAATTTAAAAGTTTGTTGTCCAGGTGACTGTTGTAGAAAATACCTCTAATTTTTCTTTTATTTTACAGAAGAACTACGCCCGCTCTACTCGGGACTTCCGAAAGAAGTTCGACCCACACCATATAGACCTGCCTTCCATGCAGTCCAAGACAGATGAAGTGGGACCCCAGTCCCTTAGTTCATGGTACATAAGGATACTACCACTTGTTCTATTACCAGCAATATACTTAGTGGTCAAACTTGTTAAGCCAATTGTTATAGATGTGCTCGGATTGTTCAGTATTCATTAGATTTGAAATGATTAGCAGTATTTATCAGTCAGTTTTTGTGTGAAATTTTAAATCAAAGTTGTAAACTTTCATTAGATTATACCTGATAAAAAACATAGAAATAGTGTTATTTGTATTGTTTTTATGCTGATAAGTGATAGTGACAACCCTGTTATTTAGATGCATATTAGAGGAATCTTCAAATTGTCTTACAGCAGAATCTGAACTGAATGAACAAGTTTTCAACAAACAGGCAGAGCGTATAACGCCTAGCACAGAAAGGAGTAGGAGCAGGCACGTTGGGTCCCACCTGGTGCCGCGCGTTGGCTCGCCGAGGTCATCACCCCGCGCATCAAAGAGTGAGGGGTACTTAGGGAACTTGGGTTTCCGTAATTTTACAACCTTACGTCTATATGTGTTACTCACCCCTCTGGTAGGAGTAGGAGCAGGCACGTTGGGTCCTAGCTGGTGACCTCTCAGGTCAGCACGCTGCCTCGCCGGGGTCATCACCCCACGCATCAACGAGCGAGGGGTGCTTAGGGAACTTGGAGTGCCGTAGTTCAACGGGGAACTCATGTCTATGTCTGTGCCTGGAGGATGTAGAATACAAATTTAATAATATACTGTTTAATATAAAAAATTTAACTATTAAAACATAATTTGTATTGTATAAAATACAGCCTTACTAGTTGACATTTTAGATGTACTTGATCGATAAAAGTGGCTTCTTAGAAATACCAAATACTAATTAAATTGTAAAATTAATTTTATGCATTTCAGCACTATTTGTAACAATACACCACAGTAACATCATAGAATCAGCAATAATTATGATTGGTTATGGATTAGAGCAGAATTGCAAATTCATGCAAAATCTACTGCATTATTTAACTGTATTGGAGTAGTTTATTTACTCAAAATTTATACTTAACTTACCAAGAGGACTAGAAGCCATAGCACGGGCGGGTGATGTCCCAGGAGCCTCCCGCGGTGTCCGAGGGGTCCTCCGCCCTCCAGGAGTCCTGCGCCCTTCAGGGGTGCCAGGAGTACCAGGTGTTCCATCTGGAATAGAGATTTAGTTGATCTTATATGGATATACAACCACATTTAGATTTTCATTGAGAAGGTACTTAGATGACTTTTTGATCTAAGTAAGTTGTGATACTATTAGCACAATAAAGTTTATCTACAACATTAACGTTTATCGAACATTAATAATGGGACCGGTTCAAAAGAAACCTCCAACATAACCTATTTCTTGGAAAAATCTATTAACACTGAAACTATGATCATATCATTCATATCATGTATTAGAGCTGATAGAATAAATACAAGTGCCAATAATTGCTCTGAATACCTTTCGATGGAGTGCCGGTAGACCGCTGAGGGGTCTCGGGAACCACAAGTTGTTGTGATGTTCTTGTGGATCGGCGTGAAGGCGTTGCGGCTTCGGACGACGCACGAGACGACGGGCGTTTAGAAGGAGTCGACATTCTTTAAGCACTTATAATACTTATACACTAGTAAACACGATAATTATTAGAAATAACAAAGAATAAACACCAAATATGCCAAATGAGGTTAGTTTTGGCGTTTTGGCGCGAAATGGACTAGTGACAACTGTCAAAATGAGAAATACCGGTTTTTCGTAAAAGATAAAAAATTAAAGCTGATAAAATATTTTAAAAATGATTTTGGAAAAGAAAAGGCCATGGAAAATGGCACAGAAAAGCATTCATAGAAAAGTGATTCACTTATTTTACAATGATTTTATTTTATGTTATCAAGATGTACAGGGGCACGTTCACGGGCGTTTGGATAGCGCAAGATTAGGGGAACTTTTCACTATGACAGTTGATAAAACCACGTTTTGAAGCGCCTGTCAGGGGAAATTTCATCCTGACAGGTGCAAGTGCGTGCATGAACGGGGGGTTTACGCGAGCTGTCAGATTAAAAGTCGCTCTAACGGTTTCCCCTAGGTGCATGCGTGAACGCACTCCAGTACCAGCGGGAACCATAGAATCAAAGAAGAAGAAGAAGAAGATGTACAGTCGATCGATTTAGGTATATTCGGTATTTTTCGATTCGTGTAGCTCTAGTGTTGTCAAACGTGCCATAGACAATACCGTTTTTTTTTATTCATTGATTGATCGTTCATTCACCGCTGTTGTTTTCGTGGTGTTATTTTATAAATAAATACAATAATTGCGAAATATATGAGCAATTTACGATGATCGTGCAGTATTTAGATTTAGTGCAATATTATTGTTAATGTTACTACCGCTGTGAGGAGCTGACTGAAATTCTAGGAGGTATCTTTGTGCAATCTACCTGCACTGTCGGATGTAATTTTCATGAATAATTATTGTGATTGGACTTATTGTATTATTTTGTATGGACTTATGAGGAGTGGATGCACTGTGATGCGTGTAACGCACGAGTGCTGGTGACTCCGGTGCGTCGAACGCCGAGGATATTTTTGGTGAGTCCTGTAGTTGTATGTGTGTAATTATGATTCACGTTATCTTGTGCACATTCATTGTAAGGAGAAACAAACAATGTCACCGGCCTGCGTAGTCCTCGCCTTGGTGCATCTGCCGTGTACCTACACACACTGCTCGAAAGGTAAGTTTCTATTTATAGATTGTGTACTATATACTCTCAAATGCATGAGTTCTTTCTTGTGCAGTTAATTATGGAGGGAACGAATGCACTCAATGTTTAGCCACTTTTTGTTTTGGATTATGTACCTATAAATTCTTATTTCTTCATAGAAGAATCACCAACTTGTTTTCACTTTGATTTTCTGCATTGGTACCTATTTGTTAAACTTCCTTTTAAGGATTCATAGTCACAGCCTATTTTTTCTTTCTGATATTTTTTTTTCCCTATTTATTTATAACTTTATACTTCCATATTAATTATAATATTGCAAAATAAAACAAAGTACACTATTAGAATGCATCCAATAACATTTTAACTTGTTATAAAAATAGAAGTGTCTAAAAATGAAACTAAAGCTAAACTATTATCAAGATAATATGAAGAATTTTTGACTTAATTCACACAAAGTACAAAAAGTAAGGCGGTCTTATCAATTTAAGCTATCTCTTCCAGCTGACCTATAGATGGATATTCACAAAATTATGCAATTAGTTGCAGTGGTAAAAAAATAAGTTTTTAACAGTTTTCAGGTGAGTAGCCCATTATTTGTATTTAAAAGTGATTTGTACCACATCTAATGTATTGCTATCATACTATTTATTAGAAAATACTTATTATTATTATTTGTATTTATATTCTTTTCTTTTCTCTCCTTTCATTTTGGAGGTATTCTCCCATCCCACGGGCCTTATTATTATTAAATATTATATAATCAGGCAGGCAGTTGTAGCAACTGACTGATAGAGCCTGTATCCCACTGTTCATGATTTGTTTGTCTTTTTAGAGTTTGTACAATATTGTCAGCCTAACACCTAAATCAAAATATACCAAAACTCAAAGTTCTAACTGATAGTAGCATGCAATATTAGTGTGCCCATGAAGAGAAGCTGCACATACATTTATTATAATATTGTTCCATAATAACATACCCTACCTATGACATTTATTCTGCATCCATGTCCATTGGAATTGTCCTTTAGTTCCCAGTGTTTGATAATCTTGTATTCTCTCCGTATAGTATGAAGTATCCCACAATTCTTTTTGGAAACACTTGATGATATGTTTATAAATGTTCAGAAACATTCTTCCATGCTGGACTGGAAGCAATAGATAAACACAGAATATTCCAGCTGACTTTCCTACCAAGCATGCTGTAGAAGTCAGCAAAAAATTATCACAGTGCTTAAATTAATTAACTATAAAAAATACGATCACTCTTTAATGTCCTTTTTAATGTCCTCATTCAATGACTAAGGAAAAAAGAAGTCCACATTATATCATTTTCCTTTATATTTTGCATAATTACTGCTATCGATCGATTTGTGACAACTTAACAAAATCTTGTCTAAAATGATTGCCGTCCCTTTTTGTTCTCTCATGATAGAAAAGGACAGGTATAGACTTATATTAGTTAAATCATGATTTTTGCAACTAAGAATTGCTACCACTGTCTGCTCTTGCTGGTCAAATCAAGAGTATCGCGTATCTTTAGCTGAACCTTCTTAAAATAAATCTCTTCACTGAAGTAGGCAGCACGCGTGATAAAGCGATACCTTTTGGCGTGACGCGCTTTGATGATCTCGTAACCAACGAATAGGAGCCGGCCGAATCCCAAAAATCTATATTCATGCTTTAACCGAGTCAAATTGGGATATTTATTGGTAATACGTAGGAATTGTCTTTTTATCCCGAGGTTTTGCCTGGGTTGCGGGGCGACTACAGGAAGATACAGCGAGATGTCGACCGGGCAGCGCGACAATAAATTACAAATTACTGCCTTCGTGCCATCTAGCCAATCCGCAACTCGAGCGTCGCAGTCCAAAACATAAACTGTCTCTTTTCGCGGCCCTGCTCCACGTTCGCAAGACCTCGACCTATGTTTTTTAATAATTAATAGGCTACCTAAATGTATGCAGAAGTTTAACTTCCTCTGATAAGGAATTGTTCTCTCTAATGAGGACCCTTTGATGAAGGCAGATTCCCTCCTCTGAGGCTCCTAAGAAACGCCTGAAGCTGATGTCTGAACCTCAGTTGTAAAATCTCTTCCGGGTGAAGCTTACAGCTTCCCATTTTTAAACTGAAAGGGGCTTGGTTCGTCCCCTACGGAATGTTTATATAGGTATTTTGGTAAAAAGTTGCCACTGATTATCTCTATCGTATACAAGTAGTGAGTAAGCCAAACAATCAGCTTCCGCTTTTATTCATTTTTGTTTGGGACAAAACCTCTAAACAACAATGAATTTTTCAATGTAATTTATTTAACAACCTCTTCATCTTGTTTACCTACTCAACCTTCCGCGTAAACTTGACCGGGGTTTGTAAAGATCATCTGTAGCCCTTCGCCCCCCACCCCTCATTCCTCACCTCTTCGATAATCGTAATCTCCTACGTTGAACTAGGGGTGGTGCAAGCCGCATGCGCGAGGCACCCCTAGCTTCTGCGCTATAAATCCAGAGCTGTGCAGCCCCTTCATTAGGGACTGTTGTTCACGGACATTTTGGAAAATATCACACGAATCCAAATTGCTCTTGCACGCGCTCTTGGGTATGGTCAGAATAGATATCGCTGTAATTTAATACGAGACATAGAGCTGTATATACTATTTTAATAATTTACAAAAAAATATATGTTTACGTTTTATTGTTAACTAAAATTGATCTAGACTAGACTTACGAAAAGTCTAAAAAGTCTAAAAAATTTAAAAGAAAATTACGTATTTTTAAAATTTCAATCAACACGTTAATAGAAAATTAAGTAATGGGCTCTGATGGTTGTGAAACTCGTGAGAAATATAAATTAGAAAGTATTAATCATACCTAGTAACAGTTTTTTATTAATTCATTTATAACCACAAAACATACACGCTTGCTAAATAAATGAATGATATTAGTCAGAGGGTCTTATTTAATTACAGATGCGCTGAATATTCGGTATATTAGGCTAATCGAATATTTGGCTAACTAATATCGAACAAACATACAGCTTCGGCCCATCTCCAGTTTTGATAAAAAATTTATTGCTGCTATCAAGAAAGAAAGTCAAGCTTATGAAATACGCGTTAACAAAAATTAAAGAAAAAAGTTTTAAAAAGTCAAGAAAGAAACATCCTTTCTTAGTCTGCAAAAATGTTCATTGTGTATTTTGCATTATACTAGGTTTCGCATTGTTTTTAGCTTTATACAAAGTAAACAATGGTCCAAAAAAGTCAAAGCCTAATCATTTGAAAGGGCCGCAATTTATAAAACAATGTTTTTTTTTCGAGAAAAGGTTTCTTAGCTACATCGTAGTCACATCACAATAATATCGACATAGATGTTGGCGTGGGATCTATCGGCCCCAAGCAGGTAGATTTCTCTAAAGCTTTATGGCAAGACAGTGGTTCTCAAAGTTTCAACTTGAATCGTATTATGATTATATAATATAAATAATGCATCATCTCTTTATGGGCATCAGCCGCAACAGTCCGCTACTAGAAACTTATGTTCCTCCCTTGGGAATCGGTGCCACGACCTCCGGCTCATGGCTTTGACCATGTAGGCTGTTTCCGTTTATTTATTTTTGGGTATTTTCCCGCGATTCAAACTTTGACTACCCCCGTCCCGTTACCGAGGGCTAGCGGGGTGCAGCACACCCGACCCGCGCGAACTTATTGTCCCCCATTGCCGTGCCTATTCTACCAACTACACCGTACTGCCATTCATTGCCGCAATACAAAGTAATGAAGAAGCAGGTACACTACAAGTTATGTACAGTATACGACCGTAGCTATAAAAATAACATTATAGGGGTAAGAAGGCATAGAATTTTAAAAAACCTGTCGTAATGATAACAAAATGCTTTTGTAAAATTACTTGACACTCCTATTTTTATATTTCTCTTTCACTCTGACTGAATAGAAGATCACACGTATCAATTTAAAACAGGTGTTTCAGTAACGCCATAACTGCCTCAATATTTCCCAAAATGTTGTGTACGATGGATGGATAGTGTAAAATCTAACCCTTCCTTCGAAAGCGAGAGTAAAGTTGTCTAACATGTAATACTACCTATCTAATCTAATACTATCTAATACTAATCATGATGATATAAAAAGTCACGCATTTCCGTTCCTTAAGGTGTAGGAAGAGCGTCAAAATTTTCGGCCGCGTTGGAGTTTTGGGTTATTTCGTTCAGATAGGACTATAAGATTCTCAGCACCTAAATAGCAGCAAAAAAAAATACTGCTTTTACGTCTTACTGTTTTTATCTCCCCTAGTGCAATCCAGCACATAAGCACAGAATATTAGCAGTTTATAAATAGTCTGTGACATAACTATCTAATTCCAATATTGATTAAATTCTCCAGCGAGGCGAGAGATAACAAACAATAACCTTCGGCATAGCTTTCTAAATGGCCACGCGAGTGATTCACCGCTGTTGCTAAATAGCTTCCGGTAACTTGTAGCTTATTTGTTAGAGCCCTTTGTTGGCACTATCTCGCACAGATAAGCGCACATTTCTCTTGATAAGCTTTTGACTAGTTTTCCGAAATATGTAGGTACTGAATGTTCGTTATTAATGATAGGTTTTTATTGGATGCTTTCAGTTCAGTCCACTGCTTTGTTTTGATGTAGATTAAATTGAACTGCAAAATTGTATACTAATATTCTTTACATTCATCAATTTTTTTTCATCCACTCTCGTCAGTTTTGATTTTTGACCTAACCTTTCTTCAACCAAGTAGGTTAATATAATCCATACTTATAGTATTTCAACCCCCGCATCACGAAGTTTGAAAAAGTGGTTTAATTAAATCGACTGATATTGCTATCGATTCGTTGAAGGCACTCACTTTAAAGTTCGCAGGGCACGACTTAACTAAATCTTAACTAAAATTATTGCCGTCCCTTTCTGGTCTCACATGATAGAAAATGACAGGTATAGACTTATATGTATTAGTGGTGTTTTAGTTAAGTTTTGTGTTTTGCAACTACGAATTTTGGACCTGACCTAAAGCTTGTACGGGCGCATTATCCTTGGACTGCCTTATTCTGGGTACCTAATATTTCTATCGCAATATTTTCAGCAATTGCTAAGTAGTAAAGGGTATGCACTTTTCACTATAGTACCAAAATAAACCATATTTGGGCATGTTTATTTCAGAAACCATAAGTCTCAGGAGAATGTGCCAAACCAGCTTTTGTTCAGGTGATCGACGTCTTTAACATATCAAAATTTTAGTATCACTTTTTCATAGTTCGTTGTGCAGGGTACTTTGATCTATCTTATTTCCTGTTCGGGTTAGTCCGGACCCACGCTACATTAATTCTTCAAGTCAGGAAAGAGGCAGGAATAACCCTCCCGAAAAATTAAACTGCCGAACCCAAAGAACCGGCGGGCCCTCGAAGGAGGACACTTAATGCCATTGGTGTTACAACAACGGTTCGATATCTCGCCCTACGCTAAGGGCAGCTAGGGAAAGCATCGATTTTCGGTACCCTGCACCCTCCTCGGAGGCGCGTCAAGATGGCGGCTACGACAACCGACCTGCCTCAACCGCGCGCCCTGCCCAAGGTCACGCAACGCACGCACCGCATGTGGCAATACCGAAATACAGAATCTCGAGAAATGGAAACACGACTCCCGTCCCTTTCTCTCGTCTTCCGGCTCTTTCGCACCCAGTATTTTGGTGTACTGATTTCTTTTGATGATGTTGTCAGGGTTGATAGCTCTTGAACTGATCGGGTTGGTTGATAAGTTTAAAGGGAAAGAGCTTTGTTAATCTTGGGTAAATTATCTGTAGAAGCACCAAAAAGACTTTGGATTAGGTTAAGTTGAAATGAAAGCTATGAACGGTCACATATTTATAAACCTTTTTGTTGATTGAAGATGTTAAGTTTACAGTAATAAAATTAACTAATTGTTTATTGACAAAGTAAATGAGCTTACATTTAATAACAGGAGTAATTCATCATACAAACAAACTTACATTTGAACTCACTAGCGCCAGCCCTAATCATAGCAAACCTTATCTAAATTATGGAAAATTTTGGAATGCGTTGTATTGAATTTCTCTCTCGCTCTCTCTCCTAATCTCATCTCTCTGTCCTTGTCGAGGGCTCTACCTAGAGTATCATAAGAGGGGTGGTGGTAGGGTGCACAAAAGATTTTGGGATAGATTTTTTTCGCAAACTGCACCACATGGATAGTATTGGCCCTTCAGTGCATCCGGCACGACGGAACGTGCACCACGCTTTTTTGTTACATTTTTTTTTTACATAAACAAGTTATTTTTAGTTGTTTGTGTGTCCTCTGTTACTCAGTTAATATTTAAGTGATGTGTTGAAGTTCCTTGCAAGTATTGATAAGAAAAAGTGATAGACATTTACTGTAAGTAGTCCTCAATCTTTTATGTGTGTACCAATAATCGTTTTTCTGCGCAATTTATCAATAAAAAATAGATAGAAATTTAAAACTTTAACTGCATTAAATGTAGCATTCCTTATCTTTATGAATCTACACAGCTCAAAATAGGAACTAATTGAATGAGCAAAGGAGCTGTTTTTATGGCTGTGTTTATAGTTGAAGCCAGGCTAGAAATACCAAGTGGAGCCCAGAAAGTCCCACGCCACGCACCATTTAATTTGGGTGTTCCGCTTTGTAATAATGTTAAATGTCATTTTATTTATGTATTTCTATGATCAAAGAGAAATTTATTTTTGTGTGAATTTTCTCAGCTGGTCATTCAAAGTTTTAATAAGTAATATTTGCTTTGTTATTTTGATTTTAACACATAATTAAGCAAGTATAATCAATAACTAAACAGAAACAGGATGTGCACAGTCAAAGCTTATTATTTTAGATTCTTTTTTTCAGCTCAGCACTAGAGTTCTTTCCTAGTTTCGAATTTCATTGTGGGATAGTTTATTATAGTATTTGTATTTATTAAAGGTACACAAAATACCAATTCCATTCTATCGCTACTCTGAGTCATTTATTTTTGCAAATGTTTAACTGCCTACTAAAATTAATAATTACTCGTGATTTTTTCAGCCATTGTATTTTCACTCTTTAGATTTTGTGTTGTTTGTAAGCAACACGCCTCTTTGTCGGGTGTTCTTAAACTCTTGGTCCCTAATTTAAACACTCAACATTACGCAACGAAATTATCCAAACATAACGGTATTTTGTTTGTTGCAGACCTAATGACTTGACGTGCTACAAGCAATGACGTCATTTGCGAACCTAACGCAGTCGCTGGCGTCGAGCCTGCCGTCGACGTCGAGCGGCGCGGCGAGCAGCCCGCCCGACCAGGACGACCCGCTTGCCATGACGCACATCATCTGCAACCTGCTGGAGAACATGAACAAGCCGAACACCTCCAGCTCTTCGTCAGTGCCCTACGATATATGGGCGCTACCGTCCTGTAGCGCCCTCCAGAATCCACCGAATCGAAGTGAGTACTCAACGAACAACAACAATTCTCACAGGGAGGACAATTCTAGTGGTTCTCCTGGGACATCGTCGTCGGTGTCGATCACGTGTTTCCGCTGCGAGGAGCGCACGCCCACGACTCGATGCTTGGAATGCAACGATCTCTTCTGCCACGAGTGCTGCCACAAGGTCACCTCTGATTGCCAGCTACGTGAGCACACTCTCCTGCCGATCCATCAGGTTTCACCCATCGGTGCCCGGCCGTCTTCGGTGAGCAATGAAAAAGACCTGGTCTTCTGCGAACTTCACGGCGACCCTGTTCGATTCTACTGCGAGGCATGCATCGTCTTTATCTGCCAAGAGTGCACGCTCTGGGTGCACAAGGACCATAAGTTCTCTCCAATCAAAGGCGCTTTAGATATGTGCCGTGTTGGCGTTCTTCATGCTATAGATGACACCAAGGCGGGTACCAAAGCCATAAAAACAGCCATAGACCGCGCTGTCGCTATGTCGAAAGCTTATGAGAAAGAAACCGCTGAAGCCAACATGAAGATCAGAAAAGCGATGCGCTGCTACGCCCAAGCTATCGAGGATCGCGAGAAGTATTTACTAGATAAGGTAGAGAAGATGCGCCAGGCAAAGATGAATGAGCTGACTGATCATATGAACACCCTGCGTGGCATACTTGCTGGCCTGGCACACACCAATGAAACTCTTGTGCGTAGCATGGATTCCGAAGGGATCGAATTATTTATGGCGAAGGAAAAGGGACGGGCTCAAGTGGACTACTTTTCTAGCATGTTCAAAAGCATGTACCTGTTTGAGGAGAGGATTATGTTTGTGCCACCGAATTACGACTTGGTGGATCAGTTGAAGAGACAGTGTGACGTGCAACCGGCTCCTGTACACGCGCTCAACACCTCGTCGATCCAGTCCCGTCAGTCTCTGATGTCACTGCAGTCAATGTCGGCCCAGACATTCTCGCCGCTATCGTACAACATGTCGATGTCGAACAGCTTACGATCAATGCCCGATTACGGCTCCCATACCAGATCTACAAACTACTACGACCACAGCATATCATCAAGTATTGCCCTGGATTCCAATCCGGCCCGAGGCATTGGGCAGGCTATACCCGGCTATTGGATGTCTGTATCAGTGAGGCCTACCAGAAGCCCCGTGCCAGGTGTTCCCATGTTTTCTTTCGGAAGAGAGGGCCAAGATGAAGGGCAAGTTTCTAGACCCTGGGGCCTGTGCGTTGACAGAGAAGGCAACATTATTGTCGCTGATCGCAGAAACAATCGTATACAAATATTCAATAGCCGCGGAGAGTTCAAAACTATGTTTGGTTCAAAGGGAACAGGGCCAGGAGAGTTTGACCTCCCAGCTGGGATAACGACTGACACTTATGGACGCATCATCGTGATAGACAAAGACAATCACAGGGTTCAGATATTTACATCATCTGGAAATTTCATCCTGAAGTTCGGGTCCTTTGGAAAAGAATGTGGCCAATTCCAATATCCGTGGGATGTAGCTGTCAATACACTTGGGAATATCTGTGTAACAGATACACGCAACCACCGCATCCAGCTGTTCACTAGCGACGGGACTTACATAACCAAGTTCGTGTTCGAAGGCGCTAATCCAGCTAAGATGCTCAAAGGACCCACGACGCCGCGAGGCGTATGCTTCACCACATCTGGCAATATCATAGTGTCTGATTTCGAGAACCATCGTCTGTTGATGGTGGACGGGACGTTGTCTAAAGTGCTGCATTGTGTGGGACGCGAAGGGTCCGGTATCGGTGAGTTAAATCGTCCGTCAGGAATAGTGACGGATGACGACGGACGCATAATCGTGGCCGATTCGAAAAACCATCGCGTGCTGGTATTCACGTCTGAGTTGCGTATCCTGTGGGCCGTGGACCTGAAGAGTCCAGGGTTGGACGACAAGGACCGTCCGAGCGACGTGGCGCTGACTCCCGACGGCTACCTGGTGGTTCTGTTCGAGACGCTGCCCGACACCGCGCGCGACATCTCCTCCCACGGCAAGCAATACATTAAAGTATACTAAACTATCACCCGTGTCGTCACGACCCAACCGCGTGGACCTTAGGTCCCTTATTTTTATTTCGTTTAATTTGTGATTTCTTTGATAATGTGCCAATTTTATTATTAACGTTTGGAAATATTTGAATCGAGCATAGCTTGTGCGGAGAGTTAATGTTTGTTCATTGCGAGGGTGATGCGCAAACATGACTCTCCTTAAAAATTCTTTTGATTGTTTCGTTACCATAGTAATTTGAGTTTCATTTCCGTATAAACTAGTCTATAAGGGCCAAACTTTGCTTGCAGTGTTGATTTACACAGTGAAGTAATAGAGCATAGTTGATTACTTTGACATGATCAAGCCAAGCGGTATGAGTAGCTCTATCGTGAACCCATACTCGGAACACCGAATACTAAAGAAATGTCGATTATAAATCTGTCCAGTCCTAAACTCTTGCGATTCGCGTACCGTTAGTGAAAACTATAGATCGTGAAGATATAATTATATAGAGGATCACATTGTGATGTAAAAGATGTTTTTTATGTGAGATAATTTAAAAATGACTTCGAAAGTATTTTTCCAAAATGTTAATTTTTGCGTTTTTTAACTTGGTTAATTAATTAATGCAGACGTTGAGATGTATTCTTATCGTAAGTTATTTTGCGTATTGATTTAGGTATATATTTTTATTGAACGTTGGCGTATGGCACGCTGTTATGACTAGGTGATAGTTAGTTTCTAGTTGCTCGTCTACTTGAGTATTCTCTCTTTGATTTTAGAATTGATCGGAGGAAGTGAATATAACTGAGCAAAGAAATCAATGCAATAAAACTTTGAGACTGACTTTAAAAGACTGTCTTGAAGACGTTGGTCAAGGATGATAGGAGCTGGGACCGCTTTAGGAACACTACGCGTAGCGCCGGCGAGTATCGCGCGATACACATGAAGATAAACATAGATTTTTGATACAAACTGGTGTTTGCGTGTCATCTAGTGTCATGTTCCCTAAAAAATAATCGTGAATCCCGCGATATCCACCAGCGGCTCGCATGTCATTTGCTATTCGGTCGACCGATAGTCTCGATCAACTGATTGATACGTATAATTAATTGGTGTTTTTCTGTAGCCAAAATTTAGATATGTATTAAAATTATTATTATTTTTCGGGAGAGAAAGACAGCCGAGTCTGTCGACGAAGACTTTGTTTTGTTCTAGAGACATGATAGTTTTATTTTGCGATTATTATAAATCGTTCTTTTTCGTTAAAATCTATTCTATTACGATATAGCAATTATTTTGACTGCCAGGCCAACTTGATCTTTTAATTTTATTTTAATTTAAAGTGTTAAGAACTGAATAATATTCTCAAACGTAGTTTTTTAGGATGTAATCACGGAAGTGTTGAATAATATTTTATTATTTGCTATCTTAGTGTTCACGTGTAGTGACATATTCTATATAAACTAGGTAATTAGTCGTATAATACGTAGGCAAATTGTACGGACTTTTCTTTTTAATAGATAATTAAATAGATATTCTTATATATTGATAATTAATAGCTAATATTATCGTGTGATTCGTATTCGTATACAATCAAAATTTTTGTATTAGTTAAATTTAAATGTTCAAATATTGTAGCGAAATTCTCTTTCTGAAATTTTATAGATCGATTGCATAATCTATTTTTAAATGTACGGTTAGTTTTAAATCGTCGGCTATTCCGGCGGGAATGTGTTCAGTCAGTATGTGTTCACTTGGACGTAAGTTTAGTTGCATGTTCGTGGGTCTTATTGGCCGATATTATTGTGGCTCGTTCTTAGAGTAGTCAAGTATTTGCCTTGCGCGACGGTTTGTAGTTTGTACAAACCGACATTTTGTGGCGCTTCGTGTCTTTAATCGATATTATTACAAGTACTGTGTTAGCAATACTTACGTTAAATAAATTAAGTAGCGGAAAGTTACCTAATCAAGTATATATAAAGCTCTTAGCTTTTTAAGTGGCATATAAAACTAAATAAGTGTTACTTAGATATTTAAACGCATTTAATCATATTATGGCTGATATCACGTAGTGTTGGCACATATCTAAACCAACTATAGTGGACAACATTTTGGAAAATTGAAGATATTTAAATAATGTCATATTTCATATTTTATTGTAGTAACATCTGTTTTGCAACTAAGTATAATATTGCCAACTTTTTTTTTCTTTTCTGATATCTGCAATCAGTCCGAAAACTATGGGCAATTTTATTAACTAGAATTTTATTTAGTCTGATGTAACATAGGAACATTTTTTAAATATCTTCAATTATAAAAACGTTGTCTTTGCAATTTTACTTATTCTCCATGTATCCGTCAAAGTGTGAATAAATTAGATACTTACTGCTAGATTTTTACATAAACACATTTAATATAGGTACTACTAGTATATTTTTAGATGTCACTCAAAAAACTAAACCGCGCTTTCAGTAGATTCTTCTCATACTGTTGCTACTTTAAATGTAAATATCAATAAGTAATAGTTTAATATGAAAATAATGACGAGCGTATTCTTTGATAGATAATACTTTAAGTTAGTCATAAATACGTACAGTTGGCTATAGTTTTATGTTAACCATGTGCCTAGGTCAATTAATTTAAAATTTCATGAAAAAATCCTGCCAAATTCATAGTTTCATAATTACTAAGCATTTGGTATTACAAATAATCCGAAGAACAAAAATGTTTAATTCCCGTAATGGCTGACTGTACGGCAACTAGCAATTTCTGCCCATTTAATTAAAGCATAATGTTGTAAGGTCTAAACTAATGTTTTTCACCTTTGTACTTAGGCTAGGCTAAAATAAGTTTGACAGAATTATTTTATTAAATGTAAGGCAACCAAAGATATAAAATTGGAAAATTCGACGTGAAGGGCGCGCGATCTATCGTTTCTTCATGGAAACTTTACCACAGAAGATTTATGAACCTAATAAATATCTCAGCTCCAAATCGTCCTCACGTCGGTTTTTTCTGTTTCACATCTCAGGGTTGAATAGGCACAGTAAGTGCTCAAATACTAACCTGTAAGTGGTATCCTATCGTGTAAACACAACCGCTTCAAAATTCAAAAAAAGGAGTGAAATTAAGTCGTAGTTGTAATCCTAAGGAACTGATTCGAACCGTATTGACTGGATAATATGAGTCTGAAATTAATATTTACGTACTGGGTAAAGGAAGGCTACATGTAGCGATGTAGCATAAGGGGTGAATCGAATGCTGAGCACGTTTCATTTATTCCATAGTTTAGGGGCGAAGGATGAGTAGTGTGGTCTGATCTTCGGTCGAATCTGGAGGCACGGAAGTGCTTCCGCCAAGTCGAGCAAACTTTATGTTTTCACAATTTCAATATGGACTTTTGGTTTCACAAATCACAACTCAGAATGTCGAACGGACTTTTCATGTCGTTCGTAATTGATCATTTTTTTCATGAAGAAATTAAATATAAGAAAATGAAGTATTTAAGTTATATTTTTTTAAGAAAGAGAGATACAGAATGATGTAGACCATGCTACTCATAATATTGCGCTCCAAGTATTTGCAGTGTCTTGCGTCTTCACAGTGAATCGATGAATTCCAACAATGAACTTAAAATATTTTTATTTCATATCAGTTATAAATAACGCATTTTATGTTTATTTCTTATTCAGTGCCATTTTAAAAGTATTACGTTATTTTTAAAATAATGTGTTGCATGAAATGCATTTCTTTAATATTATTATATTATGTCTTTGAAAAGCTTAAAGTCAAATTTCGATACAAATTTTATTGCTGACAACGAATCTCATAATATAATGAAATCAGTGGGTTCTTACCAGTTTGTGGTGCGAGCCGCGCAGAGGATTTGCAAAGCAAACTCCGGCACCGTTGTGATGGCAACTGCTGATACATTCCAAGAACAGTATCAGCTTTTTTAAACTCGGTTACCTCGTAGTTGTACCGATTCAATCGCAGATATGATCAAGTGTTGGCTTCGCTACGATCTTGCCGTGTCACAACAATACAATTTATCAATCACGAAAAATTCGAGCTATCGTAACTATTTGGTTTAACTTTTTAATCGTAACTAAAACCTGTAGACACCACACTTGCGTAACTAATTCAGCTGAAAGCTATTAATGCATTACTTAATTAAAAAAACACCTCATTTTAAATGTATGATTTGGTTAAGTTTTTTGAATTTTCGTTGTTTTATTAATTTTGTGACGATATCAAAAGTGTACCTACCTCGATTCGCGCGAAAATCGCACTTGTAAAGTGGAAAGAGAGGAGCATCAGTGCATCGCCGTTGATATGATCACAAAATAAAAAAAATGGATTTGATCGCGTGAATGCGATTTGTATTTGTGAGCCATGCTAGTTGCTAGCAGTAAAATTGTAGTTTTGTGATAGGTACAATAAAATTGAGAACTTAATATTTGAAACGTGATTAATTTTTGTACAAGTTTTTGATGTAGGGATAACATCGGATGAGCCAGGTAAATTCTTCAATGAGGAGATACTGCATGATGTATGTATGTATGTGGTAGGAACCGTGACGCGACACTCACACATCGTACGTAATATGATACAATTATGAGATTTTAGTGGAAACGTATTGAGCCATTGTCGTGCTATTTTTGTAACGTTAACTAGGCGCTTGTGTTGTGTTAGTCTTAGTGTAATTTAATTCTGCATTCGTCCCCCTTTCTATTACGATTATTATCTATTGAGTGTAACATTCAAGTAAACTTCGCACGCATAGCTTTACTTAATGTATCATCTATTTTTGAATGGATTTGGATTACCTGGCCGGACTAAAAATGAATTTAACTTGGCTATCCTCATATCCGTAAACTTTGCCCATCTTATCGTAACCGCATGCGAAGTGTAACTTGAATGTCAATCGCTATCTCAAACTCGTACCAACACCTCGAAGCGGGGACGTATGCTACTCTATGAATATCATATAACGGATAAGTAGTATTTTTATACAGGGTCACACGGGGGAGGAGGTCTGGGACCCCCCTACCCCTCCCCCCGTGACCCGCCTCGTGTTCAAGCTTATAAACCGCATCTACCTCACTCGTAATGCATTAAAGACTGATTGGGTAATGACACGGTGGTCTAATCACCGTATTAGAAGTCTGTTGTCTACTAGTATAATTTCTTCCTTAATTAATCACAAGTAAATTAGGAGTAATTGGTATAAGTTGCCGCTGCTGCGTCGAATGACGTCGATGCGATGACAACAGTCTTATTTCTTTTATATCTCTGTATCTTATGTTAAACTTCTGAAATATTGTTGAAAGAAGACTGAAATTTTATGAATGTTCCTATATTTTAATTTAGAATAATTTACTGCCTACCATATTTTCGTTTACATTACCTTATGTTTACCGTACTGTGGTAATCATATTACTTTGATTCTTATAATCTTATCAATTGTGTATGACGCTATATATGTCATGGAATTTTTGAAATTTTTAATGGAATTTTGTAATGAAAAATTAATCAAGTGATTGATAGATATTGGTGTTTTTATTTCATATCCTATATCCCACTCTATACCAAATAAAAATATATACGCACAACTAAACAAAAACAAATTAAATAATAGGTAATCAAACATCTAACCTACACATTTAAATAATTTAATAAACACTGAATAAAACCTACGATACAAACAAAATATCGAGCAAAATATTAAAACTTTTGAATGACGTTGTCATACATAACGTTAATAAATAAACCTCGAAAACAAACCAAATATACTGAGCACAAAAAGTATAAAAGAATTTGTGTTATGGGGAACCAAGTGACTGCAATATTCTCAGGCCTGGGCAGATTCTTCGAGTACCCGGTGAAGAGGAAACCCATCTGCTTCTACCGACAGGAAGACTTTACTGCCACTGGTAAATAAATGTTTAGTAATTCATCATACAAAATGGTTAGGGTTATGTTACTAAATTTATTGAGGAACAGAGCAGGATCGATTCCTGATATAGTTAATTATTCCCTGGATTAAGAACCAACAACTTAACACAGAGTGTTGGCACCGAAATGTTGGCAAGCATTCTCTGTTAAGTTGTTGGTTTTCTAATATAGGTACTTCTTAAACAATGACTAACATGTAAATTGTTGTTGAAATGTTTACAAACCAGGTGAGCCAGTGAAGAAGGCAACTGCAGTGGACACGCAGCCGCTGACCGACTACGACAAGCTCGTGGACTTGTTCTACAAGCGGCTTGCCGAACAACGACAGTACAATCAAGTAAATATGTTTGTATTTTATCGCTCGTAGTAAGTAACTAGCTGAGGCAGCTAGGCGTGGTCTAGTAGTCTGAGCCATGGGCTCCCAATCCGGAGGTCCTGGGTTCAATTCCCAGGGAACACAAAGTTGATATTTGTCAATTTATCACCTTGCGAGATTTTCCTCTGTTTGGTTAGGACAATGCAGGCTAAATCACCTGATTGTTTGGAAGAAAAGGTATTCGGCGCTTCAGAGGGCACGTTTCAGAAGCCGTCGGTCCCGGTCGCTGTCTTTGATAGTGGTATTTATACAAACCATGTCAGAGGCCTTTTAGCTGTGCTATTATGAAATAAGTGGTTGAAGTTGATAGTGTTAAAAAATAAAGTAAACTTAAATCCGAAATCATTCATGAAACTGAACAATTCGGTAAAAAATTGGCTTTATCAAAAAGCATTTTTTCATTAAAAAATAGGTACATAGGTAACTAAAACACACACACACACACAATACTTTACTGACTCTTGCTGCTCTATCTAGGAGATGAAAGAGCAGGATCGTCGCTGGAGCATGCAGAAAGTGGTGCAGCGCTTCCCCGGCTGGAACGAGGTCACCATTGCCAATCTGCACAGCCTGTTCCTGCTGTTCGACAACCAGACCAACGGCATGCTCGGATTCGACGACTTGTTAGTGTTTTATTTATTTGTACATAAAGGTAACATGGGCGTACCCGGGTTGCGCTTGCCCTAGCCTCAACCCTGACCTAAGCGTAATATAATTAATGAAATTACGTAAAGTTATGTCAAATTAATTAGTTATTGCGCTCGCTATGTCTGCGATATGAGTAACGTTACTATTCCTTAGTAAACATTTAAAAAATGCAGAGTATGTTTTTAGTATTTAGTAAATATGGACACACCGACAAACATACCGAATATTAATGGGCCTTCGTGATAAAACTTTAGTTTCAAGGTCAAAGGAGTCATGTAACCACACGTAACTATGGACAGTCTGTGTTAACTTGTAAGAAAAATATTCTAAAAGATAACATTATTTTCAGTGGTGCTGTTCTGGAGAGCCTGGGCGATGAGAGCTCGATGGAGATTCGCAAGGAGAAGTTCACGGCCGCCGACACTGACAACGACGGCTGGATCACCTACGACGAGTTCTTGTCGGTAATGCTGATACTATTTTATTATTAAACGACCAACAAGTGTTATTCATATTTATAAAATACTCGGCTACTCTCACTTGTGGGCTACTGCCGTACTGTGTCATCGAGGCTATGCCTCCGTTAAAACTCACTAGTGAGTAGCAGAGTGTTTTTAAATGCTGATACTTATTCCTTGATCGGGTAAAGGTAAGGTAAAGCCTAAGGTGTACACCAGCCAGATGTGACAGAGTCGACGATGGAGCAAGCGATTAAAGGCATTAAGATTCCGATAAGTATGAATAATTTTAACGGGTTCTTCTCGCAATTTACAACAGGAAATATCGGGAAAACTAAGATTCTGCACTTATTGAGCTGATTCGCCACTTATTGAGCTGCTCACTAAGAAGCCCCCCCAAAAAAAAAAAAGAACGCCTGATTCAGATTCAGATTCAGATGTTTATTGACATAACAATATGTCTCGCTCCTTGACGCCTGCCTTCGGCGTGTGGGTAATTATGGTTACAAGCCTGAGGGTGACCTCTAAAAAAATTGGTACACTGATATCCATACTAGTTTTTTCTTGATTAGAGGTAGTAGCAAAACTTGTCTAAATATCATTATACTTAACCTATGTTCATCTCCTTGTTTATCAGTTGGTGTACAACTTCAGTCCCCCTGACGGTGACAAGCTGACGGGTTTAGCGGCTCTCTGCAACGAGGTGGCCGAGAATATACAGTTCGTCTCCAACCTGACCGTGGGCGAACAACTAGAATATGGACTCTTCTAATTTTATAGAAATAACAAGTCGCCCCGTCGTCGTGTGTTTAGTAAGGATGTGGCCAGTTATTAATTTATTTATTTAGATTGAATTAATATTTTAAATAAGTATGTTTTTATGTTTAAAAAAATAAAAACATGAATTAGATTATTTAGTTTTTATCATAAATTAGATGTTCTTAGGTTCTTACTTCATACTTCATATCACCAACTTACATGTTGTATTATAGCATTACTTAACTTTATAGTAAAAAAAGTACCAGAAACCTTGCCCCTATATGTAATTTTATCATCGCTTTACCTCGCCACTAATTATTATAATACCCTCTGTAGTAAACACCGCAAGTTATTACGACGAACTGCTGATTATTCTCAATATTTAGGTTGTTCGTCTTCACTCAGTGAATCGATATCGCTCAGCTCCGCCAGGCTGGGGTCACACGCCAGGCAATGCTGGTCAAGCTCGCGCCAACACTCGGAGCAATACATGAACGGACAATCAGCAGACAAGCAAGGATGCCATTCCGCTTTCTCTGTAAAAAAAAATAAGAATTATCTAGAATGAATTATTCTTCTTGATTTGGTGACTGATTGTTAAAGCAAAGCATTAGAATCAATTGCGTACTTGACTGGGTAGCTTAAAAAATTCAAAACGTTTATACTTAAAACTAATGGCTAAAAATATTGTGGATTTCATTCATCATTAAAAAAAAATATGCACATTTAGATTTCAATAATCGAATTAAAAGTATAATATAAGTTATTGATTTGATTAGTCAATATTTACTAAAATGTGACGTCATAATTTACTATTTTCATACAAAAAAGCGTTTTTGACATTTCATAAAAAGTTGCTGATTTGACTAGTTGGAAAGTAGCCAATTGCGCACAAAATCACTAAAACTTGACTAAAACGGTCATCTGTCATTGTCTGTCCTGAGAGAACAGAAAGGGACGACAACAGTTTTGAAGATTTAGTCAAGTTATGCTCTCCAATCATATCAGTGAGATTGGGGGCAATTCGGATGCGCACAAAGTCACTTGTCTCCTGTCATTTTCGCGCATGACAGAACAGAAAGGGAGGGCACGTATCCTCGCCGAATTGATAGCAATATAACAGGTCCTCGCGTGTGCAGATTCAGTGACTTGAATAAAAATGCCTTAGGCCGTTATCCACGGGATGTTACCGAGAAAGAGATGTCTGGTCGAGATCAAGATGATGTGAGAAAAGGAAATAAACTTACTGGCAAGACTCCTCGGCTCAGTCTCCCCACAAATGAGACACGTCATCCTGGCAGCTGGGAGGACCTGCAGCCAGCCCAGGATCTGAGGGAACTTCATCCTGAGGCTCAGGAGGTTTTCTCCGGAGAGATAATGAGCTCGCACCGCCTGCACGGCCTTCCTGCGAAGTGTCTTCGACATCTTGACGCGTTTCTTGAGGATGTCGTTGTACAGGTGCAAGATGCGTTGCTTCTCGCGACGAGGGTAGAACCAACTGCAGATTAACCTGTTTAAAAATACTACCTGTGAAATTATCCTGCGTTCTACACACTATTTATTAGCTAACGGAATAAAGGCGTGAATATGTATGTGTGTATGTATAAGCTAAACCATGCCATATACCTAACGCTGTTCCTTTGGACTAACCTTCTCAACCTCAAAGTGTAGGGATTGAAATATAACAACAGCAGAATCCACAGGTAGCCTCCATATATCTTGAGGAAGTAGATGACAGGCATGCTGCGCGGCCGCGGCAGACATGCTCGGTTGGACACTGTACGCCGCATGCGCTGCGATCCGTTCAGACCAGACAGGAGCGTTCTTACTGCGTTCGCGAGCAAGCCCTTGCCGTCGACCTAGAGGATGACAATATTCGATTAAAGAATTATAGTACCTACCTTAGGTACCCTACAGTTTGTTAAGATGCCTGAGTGACGATTAATACATTTTAAATGCTGACAGTTTGATAGAATAGGTTAGCTTTGCAATGCGTTTAAGTATGCCGATACCTACAAATTAATACGAAAACGAAACGAAACTATTAAGTAAAACGAAAAAATTGAGTCAATAACGGAAACAATTCCTAGGTGTATCGTAGCGTAGCTAATCTAATGTAAAATGTAAACCTGTATGTTCAAATCATGTTCCCCTTGCTGTGTGATCTCTGTCTCGGCATGCTGGCGCACCACGTCTAGCGCCTCGTAGAAGAGCCGGTCCAGCATCACGAAGGTAGTAGCTGTCACCATCTCCAGCATCACCTTCAGGACCTGAGTGACCAACTTGTTGCGCTCCGCTCTGTACGCCAGCGAGTGCACGTCTATGTACTTGCTTCTTTCCATCTGGAATAAAAAAATTGATATTTTTTGTACTTGTGAAAAAAGAAATCTAGTGTCTACATCTGCACCTTGTGCACATACATAGACACGCCTGCGTACCTTAGGCACGTTAAGGTTTTAATCCATTACAAATTACACGTCTTAGATTTCAGATAAGTGGTGTCAACCCATCGCCTAAAGTTCAATATACCAAAGCCCCTCGAACCCCTCTACCTGCCTATTACAATTTGACTGATCAGAAAAGTAGGTAGCTTAGCTAATTTCATGTTATTTTATAGACTCCAAGCTAGCATGGAAGTAAGTCATACAGAGTTCGTGATAATTTAAACAGCCGCTGGGCTAAGTCTAAACTAAAATTATTGCCATCCCGTTCTGTTCTCTCATGATAGAAAGTGACAGGTATGGACTTATATTAGTTAAGTCGCGTATATTGCAACCACGAATTGCTACCACTGCCAGATTAGTCGAGGTTCAAATGATGCTTCACTTTTATTTACCTTCTTCAACGGCAACAAAGAGCATTTATTCTTCTCCACTCTTCTCCTATCAATCGTCTTAAAATAGCTCGTAATATACACGTTGTCGTATCCAATGCTGGTTAGATAACTATCATGGTAGGAGATGGCTGCCAGTAATATTCTTAAGAACAGCATCGCTACGAATATATCCACCACGTAGATCACATTCTGCATGATGATATGCTTCTCTTCAAACGCTTGCATCATTCGGTCGCCAGTTTCTTTTGAATCCTATTACAGAATCAAGATCGTCCTATGAAGGTCTAGATAGGTTAAAACTCGTTTCAGTCTACTGAATATGGGAAAGTATTCATACTGCTGGGCAAAAAGATTTTATTTTGTATAAGTATCTAGTAATCTATTGATTATAAGTTTATGACCAAGTTACCAGAGAATGTCTGGAAATGAGAGTAATTGCAGATTTTTTCTTACTAGGAAGACAGTTTTTTATTGAGTTTAAGTTAGTCCAAGTTAGCAGAGAATATCCTAATAGTTTATCTTTATTTACCTGAACATCATAAAGTTGTCGTAATTCATTAACTTTGTATTGTAGTCTAACATCTTGAAGATTACTCGTCATTTCTCGCTTCGCCCTTTTTAGATATAAATATCCCATTCCCAGACCTGGATCCACCTAAAAACCATATTTATTTTAAACAAGCTCAAAGTTTGAAGGTAAAAGAATAAAAACGTGGTATGAAAAAAAACGGGCCTTTTATTATAATTCAGGCTTTGATGTTCTGTAATACTGTTATTAGAAATAGGTACTCAGCATCGCAGTTGTACGCCCTATTTAAATAAATAATAAATATAAATAAAATTTTATTTAGGCATTACAAACATTTCTTAAACAATATTGTGACTGATGTCTCCTTTTAAGCTAAATTGCCTGTGTCAGGAGACACCACTCTTCCTAAATATGCGCTTACTTATAAAAATTGTAGGTACCCATAAATTTTCTTAAAACCAATATTACTAGCTAAAAGAAAAAGAAATAGTATTAATGACTCTGACTCTCATGGATGTTTAAAAAGTCTGTGAGTGTGTGTGTGTGTGTGTGTGTGTGTGTGTGTGTGTGTGTGTGTGTGTATATATATGTGTGTATTTGTATGTGTGTATGTCAGTGAAAATGAATTTAAGCTGTATAGTCCAGTAAAGCCTCAATTTCGTCGTACGTTTTTAGTTCTAGCCACTTAGTAAGTAATTTATTGCATTCGTGTACATATTTGCCGTAAATGTTAAGCTCTTTATTAATAAGACTAGCTTTCCGCCCCGCGGTTTCACCCGCAGCTAAGAGTTTTCCCGTGGGATTGAGTTCTCGCGCTGATCCTACCTTTAAAATTGACGGAATTTCAATACAAACTTTCATGACTTATTTAACCCCCAAAGGAGTGGAAAATACAAAAACGCTGAAACACGTGTTCATTATTTTTTTATCTTTAGCCCAAAAACAAAATTGGAAGATCCTGCCATCAAAATTGACGGAATTTCCATACAAACTTCCATCCCCTATTTAACCCTCTTAGGGGTGAAAAATACAAAAATGCTGAAACACATATAAATTATTTTTTAATTATTAGCCTAAATACAAAATTTGAAGATCCTACCTTCAAAATTGACGGACTTTCATACAAACTTCAACCCCCCTTTTTACCCGTTTAGGGAGGGAAAATCCGGAAATGCTTTCTTAGTGGGAGGTTACGTTATAAGAGGAACTTGCTCTCTAAGTTTAACGATTCTAGCTTTAGTAGTTTAGGCTCTGCGTTGATGAATCAGTCAGTCAGTCAGTCAGTAAGGACAAACGATTTTATAAGTTTAGATTATACAAGTGCGCTGAACGTTTATTGTACTGCCTTGCAGCAAATACAGTATTTACCAAAGGATCATTTACGACTGTATCATTTCTTCTTTTCTTTGCGAGTTTTTGGTCGAACGGGGTAGAGATATGTTTTTTTATAACAGTTTTAACAATATATAGTTTTCTAACAGAAAGAATATTACTAATTTTGTATAAGGATACAGTCGAAAACTTCATCTTCTTAAAATACATAACCTTAATTAGTCTACGTTGAGCGCGCTCGACATCAATAAATCGGGTTTTCGCTGCACCACCCCAAACAGTTATACAATAAGTCATAATAGATTGAACCAATGACAAATATATCTCTTTAAGTAGGTCTCGCTTGGTGTTTTGCTATTTTACTAGAGATCACTCAATACCGGGCGGGCGTAAGGGACAACGTACCAGAACCTGATAGGGGTTGCTCATTCAACGAAACTTTACAAACGAAACCAGATTTTTTTTCAGCAGATGAAATATTTTTTGGATTTTACGAGGTGGTAATTTTGTGTTGAAAAGTATTTTTTTTTTCATTTCCTGAAAGAATTTCCAGGTGAAAGTTGTTTAGTTTCGTTGACAGAGCAACCCTTACAGGTTCTGTTACGCTGTATAAATAAGTACACGCGGTATAAATGACACTATAGTGTCTGAAAGGCACCAACCTCTTTACTACTGTCACACAATCCTGCTCCATCGATGTAATGCATCAAGTTACACATATAAGTGATCTTCAGCGGCCAGCAGAGCGCCCACGCTATATGAGTGGGCATCTCATTGAGGCAGTTCGCAAACGCGAATTGGAAAGCGTCCACGCATACCTTGATTGCGCGGGACACTTGGTCCTGGCAGCGGTATTCGAGCTTCTTTAGGTACATTTTGTGGTAGATAGACTCTTCTGTATCATTTTGTTTCGGACTTAAAATAAATTATTTATTAATTTATTTACTTTAGGTACTAACAGACCGAAGTAGTTTTTTTATTCCTCCAAGTTACCACAGAATGTTCGAAAGGCAGTAAATCCTTAATGGATTTTCTCTCATTCATAACTTAATTTGAACTGAACAACTTCTAGGCAAGAAAAATAAATCTAAATTACATAAGTAGTACTTTTAGGTACGTACGCATATTTCTTCTCGATACTGTCAGATCTGTGCAAGTGTGCGAATATTCCGTCTACATAGTCGTTGATCCGTCGACTCATGTTCAACTCCTGCGAGTCTTCCATCTCATTTTCTATTGGCGCTGCCACTTTGCGAAATGACCTGGTAGAAGTTTACATATTGATAACAAGTTAATACAGAGTGTTGATACAAAAATACAAATATTGTAAAGTAATTTATGGTAGGTTGAGCGGTGTTCATCAAAAAGCTTACGAATATAATAATATCTCGTACCCACAAAGCGATCATACAGAAAATGTTCTTGCACAGCGCTCACTATCTTGGCATGTTCTCTTGCTGCCGATATGATTTAATACATTTTTCTAAAAACGAATCAGCGTTACTTTACCCCATAGTATCCTTGACTTGTTCAATGTCATTCCTGAGCATGCGCACAGAGTTCTGAAACGGCCCGGCCATGAGGTTGTACTTCGCTTTGGTCAGGTTGTTCGTGAGATGCGTGCTGCAAGCGTACACGCGCACCACTTCCTTCGCGTTCAGACCCATGTTGGTTATAGGCCCTTGCAATGATAAAGTGACAAGTTAGTAGAGACTGTTGCTCAATAATGGTGTTGTTTGCTTTGGTCAGGTGCATGCTGCAAGCGTGTATACACGCACCACTTCCTTCGCGTTCAGAATTCAGAACTCACTCGTCACGCAAAATAAAGTAGGTTTGGTCGTTTCTAACGTATATTTCGTCACGTCACGTCTATTATCAGACCTGTGTTTTTTACAGGCTCTTGGGATGATAAAGAAACAAGTTAGTGGAGACTGTTGCTCAGTAATGGTTTATTGTTGGCGTTGCAATGCTTGTGCACAAGTTAACAGAGATAGTGCTCATGAAATAAACTAGTTCCCGAATTTTTGTAATAATAAGCATAATTTACGCTTATAGATCTATTTTCGTGTCTTATTTTCATATCATAGCCCTCTATCTTTTTTTTATTATCATCAATCGTGTCTCACTGCAGGGCAAATGCCTATATGAAATTAGTGTAGATTTTTTAGTTATTGAAATTGAAACTTGGCTTACCAGCTATAACATAGGTCAACACGACGGCTTTTAGCACCCCTCGGCCCGGTTTACCGCAGTACATGGGGAATGTTAACAGAGATATACATCTCAATTGCCTGCATACTGCATTACCTATACCTGAAACATGAATCATCTAATTTTTACAATTATTTTTTAATAGCAAAATAAAGGGTGCAAGGAAGGGTGTCCCGAAAATTAAACAACTTTGGTAGGTTTGGTCGTTTCTAACAGTAGAATAACCTCACAAAGAGATTCAGAAAATAAAAAATTTGCTTTCCCATACGAAAATTACGAAATGACCACTCACATCATATATACGATCGGACAATTTGTATGGGGTTTATTTTAGTTTACTCCCAGTAGTGGTGGATGTCAGCGGCTCAAGTCAATTTGTATGGGAGGGCCAAATTTTTTTTACTCCCAGTATAAGATATGAGAACCATCTGTGACTTTAAACAATTTGAAATGATTTTAAGAAGACTTACCCATCAACAAACTAAAACCAATTGATAACACAGTCCCCAAGTAGTACGGGAAAGGTACATTCACCAGCAAGTATCGGTAATATATTTGGCCAAGAGCGATCCCGCCAAAGAAACCGATATATCTCATGTAGTGGAGATTGAGTAAATACTGGCATAAGCAACAGGCGCAACAATACAATAAGCAGATACATTTCAGTGAACGCTTCGAGATATACTTTATTGAGGGCCATAATGAACATTTTACAAATTGTATTATACCGTCGAGAATGCACATTTTTGGTGGAATCCCGTCGTCGGGTTGATCTTGGGCACCGTTTTCCATATTTGTTGTGATCATGGACACTGAGTAGGTAATTAATCAAACTAGCGTATTTTATCATTTTGCAAAACGCTAAATCTATGGATTTTGCAGTATTTTGAAGATGTTTGACATGCGTTTGACAATAAACAGAATATATAAAAAAAACTAATAAAACCTGTAGATAAAACCATGATAAAACCTAGTACAATGATGTTTACATAGTTACAAATAGTTTTAGTCTAGTTTTCATATAAAAATCTTGAGAAATAACTGAGATTGTTTAAGGATTTTCTAGTGATTTAGATTGTGATTTATAATTTATAATAATTATATTCCTATATTAAAGAAAACGCCTCAAATAAATTTATCAAATTTTATTTATCGATCATTTAGTAATAATATTAGTCTTATAAAATTCAATACATTTGTATAGCGAACTAAATGACGTATATTGAGAAGAGTTGAACGAAATACTAGAAATAGTCTAGCAGAGCAACAGCATTTAATGCAAATCACCGAGTTTAAATAAATATAGGCCCGCTCTTGATGTAAATAGATTTTAACATTGAGTTCAATCTTAAGTACACCTTTCTGATTAGTATAATTTAATTTCTAATATAAACTCTAGTTTATATTGAAAATAAAACTAACACATGTAATTAAGGGTCTCCCGGAGCGGATAAATCCCATACAAACGTAGTTACGTTTTCATTTTTAAACGGTTAGATCAAACTTTGTACACATAATCAGTTTATAATTAGTTTTGGTTTGAAAGTATAAAACATGAACAAAATAGGACCAAAAATACGTTTTTGCGTGACAATCGCCTAAAATTGAATTTGCTCTAAAAAAAATACCTGGTAAATATTTTGAAACAAAAAGGTATGTTGCATTTAATTATGTATACCAAGTTTGGTTAAGATTGGTTATTTATACAGTTTAGAGCATGCAAGCGAAACTACGTTTGTATGGAATTTTGTCACTCTGGGGAAGCCTCTCAATCTTAAGAGGAATTCATTATTACTTTAATTAAGTATTTTTTGTAGATATATCTTATTGCTTAGTTACATTAGGCAGGCAAAATTCACAACATCAAGTTAATTAAATGCGCGCAAAATGCGAATTTCATTATGCTTATTTGTTATGGTATATTATATTGGGACATTTACAAAGTTAAAAGTACTAAGTTGGTTGAGTTTAGATTTTACCGTTATTTTGTGCTATACGCAGAATGTTCTTTTTAACTGTACAAAATAAAATGTATACATTAACTGTACAGTCAATAGCAATTAACTGTACAGTCAATAGCAAAGTTCAAAATAATTTGTGTTTTTTTTTCTGTTGAATTATCGATAACGATAAAAATCACGAAGATTGAGAGATTGGCCAAATCAAATGTAACAAATTAATAAAGTTGTAAAGTAGATTACAAAATTTGCTTCTGACTGTACCGAACGGGCCTCGTGTAACTTAAAAATTGCAGTTCTGTTCATTCAAGTAAGAATTGCTTCTCACTTTATTATTTCGAAACCAAAGAGTACAGATTTAATCAACTGTATATTTGATGTTCATAGTTTTGATCACCCCATATCTTCCCGTGGGTGTCGCAAAAGGCGACTAAGGGATACACCCAGGGAATGGGCAGCAGCGTTCCCTGTGAATGGAAAACTTCTACTGCGCTCACCAACCCGCCTGCCAAGCGTGGTGAGTATGGCATATACCCTCAATGCCGGGAGGCCCATGTCCAGCAGTGGACTGTTGTGGCTGATGATGACATTTGATGTTCACGATTATTATGTCGTTTTCCACAGCTGTAGAACTCTGTACCCTCTCAGTTTCGAATAGAATGTCCAGTAATAATCACGCAGTCAGCCTTGTGTCTAAGATAGGATCATTTTATGATTGCGTTCGGTGTCAAATCTAAAAGAAATAGACACTGAAACTTTCCACCATGTAGTTAACAAAGCAAAAACGCAGTCATATAACGAGCGTGTGCACCTGCCCCCCCATGGGTTACGCGAGGGCGGTGGGGGGGTTTCCAGCTGGTCCTTCCTCCACCACCATGGGCTCTTCTGGTTCTTCTTCAGGGATCTCCAGGATGCGCGGGCC
>JARACY010001671.1:0-53865 GCA_029255725.1 Scrobipalpa atriplicella | reverse complement strand
AATAATATACACAGAAACAAAACAATCACAAAGACCACCAGTCTTAGAACAGATCTGAATTTTCATTCAAATATCTGCCCCATCCATAGAGGAAGTAAATAAAACTCCCCATCGGAAATCGAACCCAGGACCCCTTACTACGACATATTATTTATAATGTAGGGTAGGTCGATGGTTACCTATCCACCACCGAAACAAGCACCGCTAAGACGGGTTAACCCAACCAAAGGTAATCGCCAAACGGCCATAACCGTCTGAACATCGAGTTGATGTGCTAAAGATGAGCGTACATTGTTAACTTCTGGGTTGAAGATAGGTGATTATGCCCGGGGAAGGGTCTTTTACTGCCGCCAACTAGTTTGTGATTGCGTTGTTTAAGTAAGGTAGTTAGAGTAGTGTGAAATAGTAAACTGGGCGCCCGTCTCCCACCGCTTAGTTATTTTTATTTCTACAATGTAAGTGTGTCATGATTTTTGTAGAGTCAAAATTTTTGGGGTGGATGGGATCTACCTCCTAGTGGTCCACCCCGGGTAACGGCAATACAGGCTAGCCTGTGAATAAGTCCGGCTGAATGATCCCAACAAAGCGGTGGTAGGTTTCGCAAGGGGCTGCCTGGGTCGAGACCACCCTCTAACCGGAGTCCGGCGCCAAACAGCTTGCTGTGTTCTGTCGGTGCGTGAAAATGCCAGTTAACAGGCATCCTCTGCGTTTGCTCGCTCCATCGTCGACTCTGTCACGGTCATCGCTGACCTGGTGTCTAGAGTCAAGAGCAAACCTATTCCGAATAAATAAAAAACGTTAGAAAATATCGCCAATTTTTTTTGGATGTCGGGTAAAAAACAAATTGGCTTCTGTTAGGCTCTATTTCTAGCAAAAGAAAAAAAAAAAACATTTATTCGGTACCATTAATTGTTACAAATACCAAAAGGGTCCCATCCACGCTCAGCATTATGTTACAGGTCAAAACTGGAGCGCTGCTTTTCAGTACAAACCAAAAAAGCCTGACGTAAAGGTTCGGGAGGACATCCGTTGGAGTAGGCAAGCTGTTTTAAAAACTCCCTTGGGTGTGATCTGTCGGCGCCTTCGTTCGGAAACTTACCGGTTATAGCCAAACGGGTATTCAGGATGAAAACGTGTAGCTCTACATAGCGTAAAATCACGACTTTACCTTACGGGGGAGACAGAGCGTCAGCGTTAATAAAATCGATATTTTTAAAAGAAGTTTGCTCTTGCACAAGCAACTTGGCCTCTATTATGCTCATCATCAGCAGCAATCATGAGACTTCCACTGCTGGACATAAGAACCTCAAGTTTTTCTTTTGGTTAAGATTTTGGGCCGACTGCATCTATCCAATTTGTAGCTCTGAATCTCTTCTTTTGACTTTCAAAAACTGTTTTCTTTTAATATCGAATGTTCACCCGGGTAGATAGTAGAAGAGAAGTCTGTTAATAAGATTTCCTACTTAATAGCAGCGCTTCCGGAGGTGCCTATGCCTAGTAAACTCGAGCTAGTTTACTTCATTGATAGAGAACAGATTGAAAAGTAGAGAGACGGTGAGTAATTTAATCATGCAAAAACATTATATTCTAGCTGATTACATGCTTGACCATAATGGTCATTTATACCTAGGCCGTGTTATGTAAAACTACACAGAACATTGAATCTTCACTTATTTATACAAAAAAAAACATAGAACATACTTTATTGCACAGAGCAAGTATTTCACAGGTGAATTGAAAGTAAGTTGGACAAAAGTTTACGTACCTATTAGATGATGCGGGACGCATGGGCCCCAGGTACCCAGGTTTTGGGTCAGGGGAGGGCAAACTACTACTCGGATGTACAAAGTTGATGGTTAGTAGGGGAAAACAAAATCCAGGGGGGGGGGCAGCTGCCCCTCGGTACGCCCATGCGGGACGGGATAATTTTAGTTGGCAAGTGTTCGCGTAGCTTCTACAGTGCTACGACGTAGCCGGATACCCGTACCCATAGGCACAGAATATATCCATAGGTGCTCTCTACCTAATATCATTATTTTACACCAAATATAACATACGTACAAAAATAAAAACTAGACAAGGAACAGGCTAAATGACATTCTCTTCCAAAAAATACTTGTAGATAACAAAGTTTTACAACAGGTCGTTATCTCACCAAGTTGTTTGCCAAAACTCGCGGCAAGAATTGCAAATGGCGATAATTCCAACTACGCCGATAAATCAGCAGCTACAGCAACTTTTTTCCTCAAGGGTACTGCCGGGATTCGAACCTGGGACCTCCCATTGTCATTGATTGATCGCGCGCTCCCCGTACTTAAGAGGAACTTTCTTACAACATGTGTTCGTAAAGAGTTGAAACTTCGACACTTTGATGCGAGATTTGTGTAAGATATTTGTTTTTAACAAGGCTGTTTAGAACGTTTTTTTTTCTAAAAATGGAAACCTTTATCTTGTACCTGAATCTGGAGCACTTGATGAATCTAAATGTTTGGAAGATATTCCAATAAGTAGTTAAAATATATTTTGCCCTTGATCTTAACAGCTCGAAGTACGGAATCTTAATTGATTATGAGATTCACTCCTGAATCTAGAGTCGCAAATCTTCGACCCCATGGTCCTGAAGGATCCTATGCAACTGAACTATAAAATAAAGTAAAAAGTAAGAGACCTTTCCGCTCACTCAGTTAAAAAGCTCAGGCAGAATTTCTTGTGGTACCTAAGTATCATGTATGTAGAGGTTGGTATAGTTATGTCACCCAAGGCACTATAAGAGCGATAAATTAGCCATCGATGACGCCAAGACACCATGTGGCTTGATTTATGGGAATTTATGGCTTGGCGTATCTAATTGCCCCCAATTTGAACTATACAATACGTCACCCAATTAAGTGTATCATTGATAAGACGACGCCTATTATATCTTGGTGAGCCTGGGGGCTTTTAGTTCGGTGGTTTAAGGAGTTTGGATCTGAAGCAAGTGGGTATGAGTGAGAATGAGAACGTAATGTATTTAATTTGTTGCTTTTTTAATACATGTAATAAAAGAAACCAAAAACAAAACGCACTGGAGGGATTTGAACCCACGTCCATGCAGTTGCTCTAAACAAACTGAGCTACCGTGCATTCAAATGATACGACGAAATTAGTGCGTGAAAGTGAACGCTAATAGCGTTAAGTTGTAACTTGTCTAGTAAGTGGTCAGGTTTTGAAGCTTTTGTCCATTGTCATGGTCAAATCAAACAGCATCTCTGCTGAGCCTCAGTTCTGGTCGTCAGCCTGTCTGATTTAATAGACGATCCAGGATGCATAACGTATGGTATCGTCTTCATTCCTTTTGGGTAAGCCAAGCGACAATAGCCTACGCAGCAGCATTAAATATCGGTCCTGATGTCCTGTCATCCCCAGAAAGACCATTGAGTTTTGTCGCTGATTTCCGCTGTGATGGAGTGGAACGGAAGACCTTGAGTAGAGTGCATACAGGATACCATGTGAGTTAGTGTATCTTTTACAGTTAAAGTTTTAAAGAAAGAGATGGAGATAGAGTGGCCATTATTTGAAAAAGAAAAGGTTTTTTTTTGCGTAGAGATAAATTATATTTTATCCTATAAAATGCTTTATACAATTTCATAAAGTCAAACCCGTTCGGTGCCGGCGCTTCCAATAACCCGCGCTTGGAATACCTGTGTCGCGCCCCACCGCTCATTTGTACTCCAATATTTTAATAATCGCATATTTTTATAACGTCACGGGCAGATTGATGTTCCAGACTTTTTGAAAATCTCCTAAACAGCCCCATCTTTATGTCGCCTGTGGCGGCATCTACGGGTTTCTAACGCAAGTAGTAGAGTGGAGAGACTGAAGTGGTAGAGTCTAAAAGATACGTTTCCTATTATTATTTTTATTTGAAGGTTATTTTAACCTAAGATACCTTTGGCACTTGGATAACTAGTAATCGAGCAAAGCTTTAAATATGTAAATTAAAGTATATTGCACTCCCCCAGAAGACTCTTTTATAAACTACAACAAACTATAAAACTCTTACCCGGGCCGGGTGAGGCCGTCAATTTTGCCACATATCGCGCAGACAGAATCAAAAGGTCTGGAGTCAGTGTATACTGACCACTTATTTATCGTAAGAGAATTGTAATATTGAATTATAATATTTTATGTTGTTAAGTGTATTCCACCTTTTGATTCTGCGCGATTTCTATGCGATCTCTGTCTGCGCTATGTGTGGCAAAATTGACGACCTCACCCACCTTTAACGTCTAGGATGACGACGGAGGCAGAGTCAATGGTGGCACATCAAGCTTACTCTGTTTTACTCATTGATTCATAATGTTAAACACAACATAAAATTCCGAGTTTTTCACTCTGCCTGCGACTCAAAACGGCCCACATCCCACAGCGGTGCGCCTTGTCTTTAGAATTTTAATTAAATCGTTCATTGGCTCAATTAAATCGATTATGAATGCCGACGAGCTAACACCGCAACGATATTACCACGGGGTATTTTATTCTAGTGAAACTTCGTGTCGATTATTTTATGCTATTGAAATTATATTATTAGAGATAATGAAATAAGGATTAATCGCCGTCTTTAAAAAAATAACAACGATTTTTCAAGTAAAATTTTTTATTCTAATTTTTTGACGGGAAAGGCAATAATGGCATTATTTATGTTTTTGTATGTTGAAAACATGAAAATAAATACAGAAGCAAAAAAATCACGCTAGCGGGACATTAAACTAAATAAAAACATTTTACAAATCTAAATAATTCAGCCAGCATTAAATCTCGTAGCAGAAATAGTAGCATACATCTACACAATTTATAATGATAACATTTATTTTACCATCACTTGCATCTAGAGTACTTTCCCAAACCACTTTACCCGTACTAACGTGCGAATGACAGTCCACGTCCTCAATACTCGAGGTCACACAATAAGTACTTGCATCATAAATTGTACTTTTGGGGTCATTATGACCCCAAGTGTCAACCGCATAGGGTTAGCTCAAGCCGCAAAGATAGATAAGCATGGAGCGTGACCGGCGCGTGCGACCATTTTCGATGCCTGAGTTTTATTAAAGATTGCGGCTTAGAAAGTATAATGTGGAATTTACGAGTAGCTGGTCAAAAGTCTGAAGTGCGTTATTTTGTGAAAATTCTTCATAAGTAGGTGTATAAGATGCAGCTACTGGCAGCCGTAAACCACCAATGGGTTCGAGATTAGATAACGTTTAGTGTAAGTAGCTGAAGAACGTATAGGTAATAAATGAATGATTTTATTAAATTATTATTTTTTTAGGGTGGTGGTGGTGGGGTATTTTTATACCCTGTTACCTATGGGACCTTATCTAAACTTATAAAATCGTTTGTCCTTACTGACTGACTGACTGACTGACTGACTGATTCATCAACGCAGAGCCTAAACTACTAAAGCTAGAATCATTAAACTTAGAGAGCAAGTTCCTCTTATAACGTAACCTCCCACTAAGAAAGGATTTCCGGATTTTCCCTCCCTAAATGGGTAAAAAGGGGGGTTGAAGTTTGTATGAAAGTCCGTCAATTTTGAAGGTAGGATCTTCAAATTTTGTATTTAGGCTAATAATTATAAAATAATTTATACGTGTTTCAGCATTTTTGCATTTTTTACCCCTAAGAGGGTTAAATAGGGGATGGAAGTTTGTATGGAAATTCCGTCAATTTTGATGGCAGGATCTTCCAATTTTGTTTTTGGGCTAAAGATTTAAAAATAATGAACACGTGTTTCAGCGTTTTTGTATTTTCCACCCCTAAGGGGGTTAAATAGGGGATGGAAGTTTGTATTGAAATTCCGTCAATTTTAAAGGTAGGAACATCGCGGGAACTCAATCCCACGGGAAAACTCTTAGCTGCGGGTGAAACCGCGGGGCGGAAAGCTAGTATCCCATATAAACAAGACACGGATCAAACGTCTTTGTGTGAAACATACCGAAAATATTTTAAGCAGAACTGCAGAATTTTAAGTAAAACCACAGAAGAGTACAAGCTGAAGCGACTTCTCAAATCAGTGACCAAAACTAATTCGTCTGATAACAAAATTCGTCAATGAACCTCACCGTTTTAAGTAATTTACAGTCATTAAACTTTCCGCATCACAAACCATTTTCGCTGCAAACTATCCAACGAAAAACTTTAATGAGCCGACGGCGCAGAGCTAAGGAGCGTCGTAAATTGTATTATTCATTTTAACCACCAACAATGAAAACGCGTACCGCTAAATCTGAAAAATGGTTGTCGCTAATATGACATAGTGAAATGACGCGGGTATTTTGAAACCATAATCTGATCGAGCAGTGATAATGGTAAGTAGTGTTGTCGAAAGTGAGACTATTTTTTTTTTTTTTTTTTTTTTTTTTTTTATTATTTCTAATAGGCAAACCATTTGTCCGCCATCTCACCTGATGGAAAGTGATGATGCAGACGATAATGGAGCATGTTTGCCTAGATAATGTCTATTCACTCTTGCCTTAAAAAGGCCCAGGTTATATCGTTCCGGGAACAGATCCGCAGGCAGGGAGTTCCACTCCTTAGCCGTTCGCATTAAAAATGTTGATCCGAATCGCTTTGTGCGAATGATTGGTAGGTCCACAACGTAAGGATGGAATCCCAACCGGCGTCTCGTGCCCCGGAGATGGAATGGGGAGGGGGGTATCAGGTCATGAAGTGACTTTGCACATTCTCCGAAATGGATCCGGTAAAATACCGAGAGGCAAGCTACTTTGCGACGGTGCTCGAGGCTCTGCAGTTTAGCCTCAACCAGTTTTGTATCGGCGATGAGCTTCCTGGCACGTTTTTCAATAGAATCCAAGGCTGCCAGCTGGTATTTGGCAGATCCGTCCCAAAGGTGGCAGCAATACTCCATACACGATCGGACTTGAGCTTGGTAGAGCTGTAGAAGCTGTCCCGATGTGAAGTATCGCCTAACCTTGGAGAGAATACCGAGTTTTTTGGTTTTTTGACTATCGATAGAAGCGATCATTTTTTTTTCTGTTGTAGAGTTTAGTGTAACATGGTTGTAACACTTCTTTATGTAAGTCCTCTAGGATCACTAGTAGGTGGCTAAGGCTCAATTCACACCGGGACGGCAGCGGCCGGCAGCGGCCGGCAGCGACGCGACGAGCACTTTCAGTGTGAAATAATTTTAAACTTTATCTTCATGCTTATAAATATTAGTATCGCTTGAAAAGCGTGAAGCGTCCCGGTGTGAATTGAGCCTATGTACCATCACCGGTGGTACTAGTGGGAAAGTACGCCAGGCCACTAGTCTAGTCTGTTGTTTTGAGTATCAGAAAAACTCTGACACCAGGGTTCATCGGGTCGATCGACTACTTGTCGAAACCCACACAACATGAAGGAGAAGAAGAATCTTTATCTTTATCTGAGACTTATAAAATAGCACCTTAGGGAATTTAATTAGGCCACAAATTTTCGTCGCAAGACATCCTGGTAGCATAACATCTGGTAGTTTATCAATCCTAGTAAAATCAATAAAATCGTGCTATAAATTATTAATAATTCTCTGCACTATCCTTTCTGCCGATATCGATATCCTCCAACTATCGATACTCTAACAACACTAGTTATGGTAAAATCAGGCTTACACTCCATTAAGTTTGGCATAGTAGAATAAATACAGATTAGTAAGTGAGGACCAAAAGGGCCGTGAGAAAAGTATGGGTGAGCTGAGCAAGATTATGTAAATAAATGTGGTTTCATGCAATAATAGAAGTGTGGAGAGGATTTGTGGTTCCCTGGATTAATAGTGTTTGTTGAGTAAATAATAAATTAACAGTTCAGTATTTTCTTTTTTTATGGTAAACAGCTGCAAACAAATACCTATAATATCCGCCTGATGCTCGCTAATCCGTCTTTCAAGCGCCATGATTAGGAAAATATCCTTCCATGGGTAGGAAAATGTCTGGAACATGACAAGAAGCCCGCTTTGCCTAATTCCTTAAAGTGCAGAATATTGGCATTTCTGTTGATGGCCCAAGTGCTACATTGTAATCTGGATCTGGGCCTTGCCGTTTATTTTTATAAAAGCGTAGCTATAAAACAATCTAAATTCTGTTCTGTCTGACCACTTAATTAAGTTTTTTACGACACAATACTCTATTAATTTCCATAAAAGCTAGTCATTATATTTGAGCCTGAAACGGAACGTGAATGCAAAAATTAAGGCCTGTGGCCTCTGATCTTTTTAGTGAGGACATTAATCTGAGATCGTACTTATCATTTAATTAGATCGGTGTCGTCCCTAAGTTCAATTTTATTTTATAACGTCATACACACGTCCCCCTAGCTAACAGAGCTAACTAAATAACAAGACGTAAAATGTTACTCATAAACTGGCATTAGGTCTTTATGTCGTCGGAGTAAAGTAGAGAATGGGGTGAAATTGTTTATGTGCCAGGATAAATAGGGTGGTTTGAGTATCTGGCATGCGCTCCTGTACTATTTGCTACTGGCCAGTAGATGTGGCAAATTAGTAGGGTTGTCAGCTCTATCTTAAAAAATAAATAAAGTTGCTACATTTAAAGTTCTCACCTCTATCAAAGATTTGTATTTGTAAGTCTTTATAGTCTACTTTTGAATGATTCTGTAAATAAAATAATTATCTACAAGAAATTTAGCGCTTCGTATCGCTTCGTATCCCGTCTTTATATTTGGCCGTTATGACAGAGTAGCAGTAAGAACTTAAATAGGTATAGCAATTTGAAATAATTGCGAAAATATTTTATTTATTCCAAGTAATCATTCTAGATCTATATAGTTCTATAGCAGGTAGAGCATCATGTTCAATACAATATTATTTTGATAACGAAATATAAATAGAAAATGAGAATGTACAACTGCCAGCCCTGTGTTCAGCAAAGTGCATTATGTCTCGCGCATCCCTGCCGGATATAAAACCCCAAATTTAATCACGTCCCTCTTGTACTAAACAGTCGATTTTTTTCAACACAACTCATTTCATTACACACCGTTAAATTCCCACGACAATTTTTTAAAACTTATTATTTTCACAATTAGTTTCGTGCAGTAATGCGTTCACGCTGCATAATTTCTTGGGTGTATGTATTCGAATTTTGAAAAAGAAAGAAAAAAGTACCGTTCTTTTTTCAAAATTGAATGAATGAATTAATGCTTTTTGATCCGGTAGACCGGTAGCTGGTTTACAAAAGACGTAACGCGCATTTAATTTATCTATAGAGTGTAATTTTGATTTGAACATGCGTGACCTGAATAATTTTGGACTAGTTGAGATAGGAGAATTGGGGTGTAGGTAATACGTAATGTGGTTTAGATTTAATTACATTTGTAGTAGATATCCAAAAAATACTAACATAATTATGTTTTGACTACAAAATACCTACCTTTCAAAACTTTCTTGATGGACTGGGAGTGATAAAAATGTAGCAGTGTCTTCCCTTGTTTTCTATAAATGACAGTAAACCAACTAGTCAAATCAGCAACTTTTTATGAAATGTCAAAAACGCTTTTTTGTATGAAAATAGTGAGTTATGACGTCACATTTTAGTAAATATTGACTACTCAAATCAATGACTTATATACTTTTAACTCGATTGTTGAAATCTAAATGTGCATTTTTTTTAAAATGATGAATGAAATCCACAATATTTTTAGCCATCAGTTTTAAGTATAAACGTTTTGAATTTTTTAAGCTACCCAGTCAAGTACCCAATTCAATAGTCTGATGTTCTGGTAAAGGGTCCGAGGGTAGGGTGATTTGTTATTTAGGCTATGGGCTAATAAGACTAGGTAAGTATTTTGATTTCTATAATTAATTTGTCAGACGCGGTGAAAACGCTCATTTTTGGATGAAGCATGAGATAACGGCAATTTTTACTCATTCAAACATCATTCAAAGGAAAGATTACCAGTCTAACCAAGTAAATACAGTAAGTAAGTAAACAAGAGCAAAAAGTAACAAATGCCCAGCGAGGCCAACTGACGGTGCGCGCTCAAAAATTCGCGGCGCAAAAAAGTAGAGTTTAAACTGTGTTTAAATTTGCATCAAGCGCGGTTGTGATGCAGATGAGTGACGTCACGTGTATCCCCCCTTCATAGACTCCCCCCCCCTAACCGGTATACCCTCCTGCCTAATTGACACCCCTGGTGATGTGCGATTTTTTTAGAATCTTAGTCCTATTGTTTTTAAGGTACTTCGCTGTGACGGTGTTGCAGTTGCGGGGATTTTGAAAACCTTATTTACGTGACCAACCTATTTCATTAATAAGTTTTATTAAACTTTCCATTATACCTATATATGTATTTAGGGCAGAATTTAGGTAACTTCCATGCTGGACTGGGAGTGATATAAAAACATAGAATGTTCCAGCTGCCCTTCCTCCCGGGCATGCTATAGAAGTCAGCAAAAGGAATTCGAGGGTTACAGTGTATTGTAATTTAGGCGATGGGCTGATAACCTGTCACTACAGCAGCGATACACATCACAATCTAAAATAGTCCTTAATTTTTGTCAGACGTGGCAAATGCGCCTTTTACAAGGCGCTTTACGCTCTGCCTACCCCATAAGGGAATCTATGTATGTATGTATTTAGGATATCTTTTCTCCTACAGTTTAATCCATCTTTTGTGGGCTTAAGATGGTGAAATTCAATTTATTTTAAAGCTGAACACGGATGATTCTATCCACGACACTACTGGATCAAAAGTCCCGGAAGTATATAGGTAGAAATATGAAACAATTATGTGGCAGGCTTAGCGATGGGCGGGTGGAAATTTCCCGTGCTCGAAATATTCTCTTCGGAGAATATTCTCGGAAAGTTTCCATTGTGCTCGAAACTTTCCCTGGGACCGAGAACATTCAGTATCGATTATACATTTAATTGTAATCAATGAAAGCTTATTCAGTAATGTGTAAAACTAATAAAAAATCAATAAAACATTATGAAGGTACATTAAATAGCTTGAAACAGCCATAGTAAAGGATTTATTTCAGAAGGTTTTCAATTAAATTATAGGTAAGATTTAGTTTTAAATGCATCTAAAATACTAGATTTAAGTACAATGAAATGAACTTTACTTTTACGGGTTTTTTCATTCATTGCAACACTTACGACAATTCCACGCTTTTATACTTAAGAATTATATATTAATTTAGTCGTACTACAGCCGGACAAATTTAACCTTTTCGCCGCCACTGACGGGTGTAGCCGACAGCTCGCAACTTGCCCTCAGCGCCATAGTCGGCTTTAGCCGACAAAAAGTAGTAAACAAATTTATGTTAAAAAACTGGCAATTTTAGAACTGTATAATTGTTTTTATTTCGCAAATTTAATCTTGAGGAAATCATTATAATTTTGCAGATATGTCCCAGTTTTCCGAGAATTTTGATATAATTGCATGCTAAAAGACGGACTGAAAACGCCTGGAAGAGCTATTGGGCAATGAAAGATCTTATGAAAGGTGACTTGCCCCTTACCTTAAAGCGTAAACTCATGGATATGTGCATTCTTCCCATCCTTATCTACGGAGCTCAAACCTGGTCTTTGACTGATGTCCAAAAATTCAAACTCAAGATTTGCCAACGTAACATGGAGCGCAGCATTCTTGGAGTTAAACTGATCGACCGAGTTCGGAACTCAGTGCTGCGTTCCCAAACAAAAATTGTAGACGTAACTCAGAAGGCTGCCTACTTGAAGTGGGACTGGGCTGGCCACGTCAACCGTATGCCGAATGTTCTATGGGCTAAAATTACCACCGACTGGGAACCAAATGCAATAAGGCGACGTGGACGACCCCGAAAGAGGTGGCGCGATGAATTGGACGCATATCAAAAAGCATGGCGGGTATTATCAATGGATCGTGAAAAGTGGAAGGAAGGGAGAGAGGCCTTTGCCCTGCAGTGGGACACCATAGGCTCATAAATAAAAATTATAAAAAAAATATATTAAAACTAAGGATAGGTAGTTTACTCTTTGTCGGCAAACCACTTCTTCGGTAAAACATTTAGTTTAGTTGGGTTCTGATTCTATTGTTTGTTGCGCACGTGCACTTTATAGCAGCGATTACATTACCCGGCCGACCAGGCCCAATTTAGGGTAGGGAGCTCAAAACGGCAAGTCTAATCGCAGTAAGGAAGTAAGGATCCTGATTAAGGGCGATCGTGCCGTCCCGACCGTCCTACCTCCTGATTTCGGATGCGAATCGGGTAATGTGATCGCAGTAAGGGAGCTCAGTCGCTGCGCGGCGTTCAGTACGAGCGGACGTTTTTGTCAATTAGCGGTAATAAAATACGCGTTGAAGATGTCCATCAAACATAGAAATAATATCACTTATACTCACGAGATATAGTATAATATTATTTCTAAGCCACCAAACAAGAAATGCGATTAAATTTTGAATGAATACGTGTATATAGTGAGAGACATGCCGTATCTGATCTCAAATCTATTGCATTTACATCCTAGGCTCCAACAGAAAATGTTTATTTATCTTTTTCTTCATGTCGTGTGAGTTTCGAGTCGATCGACCCGATGAACCCTAATGTCAGAGTTTTCAAACCGCCCAATAGCACACCTAATAAGCCTCTGACATGGTTTGTGTATCGACCCACTGACCAAAACAGCTACCGGGACCGACGGCTTATGTCCTCTGAAGCAGGGTAATGGTATTCAATAAAAATATCAAACAATCAAACGATATTTTTATATTTTTATTATTTTTCAGTACATTGAAAACACATTTCTACTTATATCTTTCAAATTAAAACAAATATAAAAAAAAATCAAACAGTTTCGAATTATATTGACGCAAAGAACACATTAGCATTACTAAAACAATTATAAAAGAAAAATAAACTGGGGCCCTAAAAATCTTGAAAAAGGTGGTTGTAGCAACTCTCAGTAGCTCAAACAGTGGCTTTTTACTTTTTCTGCACCCGAATTTCCGACCTCTGATCATAACTTTAGACTATCTTTATTTGAATTCAGCACACAGAGAATATTCTCGAGAATTTTGGGAAACTTACGGAGAATATTCTCGGGAACATAGGAAATATACGAAACGATAAGTGTTTCTGACATGTAAAACATCTAAAACAGTTCATATATTTGAAATTTAGCTATTAGCATATAAAAAGAAAATTAAATCAAGACTTAACACCAATGTTCTCCTAAATTCTCGTTCCATCGGAAACTTTCGAGTGCGTTTCCGAGAATATTCTCGCGCCGGAGAATATTTCGAGAACGGCACAACGCTAGGCAGGCTGATCGAGTAATTTTTTATGGGAGGATCAAACTTGTCCATATTTCGACCATTTTTACTTGATTGTTCAATTTCATGGATAGAATCGTCAAAATCAACCTTTTGGCTTCTATTGAAGTATTTTGACTGCATGTATACTATAAGTAGGGATGACAACATACTCTAGTAAGTTTTAATAGTTACAACCTACACAAACGTGTAAACTGCACCATTACAGTGTAACTCAATATTTTCTTTTCTTTTTCCGCAAGACATTGTACTCCATAAGTATTAAGGCCCGTATTTATAATCAGCTCTCAAGAGTGACAGCGAGTTTGAGTCTGTATCAGAAATGTCATTTCAGTACAAAACGGCCTGTCAAATCCAAACTTAATATTGATCTCAATCTTGAGATCGCTTTATAAATACGAGCCTTAATTCCTCAGAATGGCGAAGGAAGGAAAGAAAACAAACATCGGTAAAGGAAATCGAAGTGAGTTAACTGAATGTCAGGCTAAGGAGTAAGGCTGTATTATTTGTCAACGGGGGACGCAATCTTAAAATCAATTTTCATTTATTCGCAGCTTATCCGTGCTAGTGCGTGCCCTGTGAGGTAGAGTTAGGAAGCTAAAGAATTCCCAAAAAATATTTGTTTCGAATATATTTGATCAAATAATTTGGAGACACATGTTACCGAATGGTTACCGACTTATTTACGTTTTGGCTATTTGAAAAAAATTTATACGTCATTTCATCTACAGTTAGGTAAAGTGAGTGATGCTATTCACTTTCCTGTTCACACGTCAAAGATGTATGACGGTCTCGAGGTGTTGCCCGATTCATTAATTCATTCAATCCACATAGCGTCATTCATAACTTTAACGAGATAATAAGGCCCGTATTTATGATCAGCTCTCAAGAGTGGCAGCGAGTTTGAGTTCGTATCAGAAATGTCATTTCAGTACAAAACGACCTGTCAAATCCATACTTAATATTGCTCTCAATCTTGAGATCGTTTTATAAATACGGGCCTAAATGTACCTACTAAATACTGGATGTCGAACTTGTTAATGATAATTTTTTATACGGAAGATATTTGTTATGTTTTTTGTAATAATATTAAATTTAATGCCTTTTATTTTAACAACACTGTATTAATTAATTTTCGTTGTGTTTGTTCATTATCCTTGTCTAATATAGATCAAGAGGAAGTTTTAGACAGATCCTATTTTTTGTATTAAAAGCCGGCTCTACCAGAAATCTTTTCTTAAATCTACTAAGACGTATGGCCAGTACTCCCGCGGATCGTACTCAGGCGTGGGCCGGCAAAATCTTTACAAATGCGAGTAGTTATCGCGGCGGCCGATTGACCGCCTCTTACGACCGGTAGCGACCGCCAGTCAGCCTGAAAAATAACGGATTTATTTAATTTTATGGCCCCAACGCGTGCTGAATGGACGATTGGGCACGACGGGGGCTGTAGGGCTGCCAATTCTAGCATGTTATTGAACGTGTTTTGGTAACTTTCATTTTAGTGTAGAAGAATAGAATCCTAGACCTTAACTAAAATAAAACCATACCCGTCATTTTTCTGAATAAGTCCGCCTTAATAAGTCAGTCGTTTCGTTTCAATAGAAGGTATTTCATGAAGTTACGTACCTATTAGTTGATGTAAAAGATGTATTAGTAGAATAGGCGCCCGAGGCGACTTCATTTTGTTCAGTTTTGATAGCGTCGGGCGTGTGTTTTATTACTGTAGGCTTATTTCGGTATGAGGTTTAGATGAAATCTTGAAATTGATAGAAAGGTGTGGTAGGTAAGGTATAGATATTTGCTATAGAAATTGGCAATAATTTATTCTTACGCTTGTATATAAGTATAAATATGAAGCCATCTCAAGATTAAGAGCAATTTTAAATATAGATTTGACAGGCCGTTTTGTACTGAAATGACATTTCTGATACGAACTCAAACTCGCATTCCGTCTCAAGAGCTGATAAAATATGGGCCTTAATGCTGCCTGGTTAAGTACCTACAGAGATATAGATCTAATAACAGACTGTCAGGCTCAGCGCAGAACGGCATTAAATTTTTATTATTATATATTTTTTAAATAAGTTAAGAAAATTTTGTTTGTCAAGTAGGTAATTTTGTTTCATCTTATTTTTTTGCCATCTAGAATCAACTATCATAACAATAATGAAACAAATCCTGTTTCGATAATCCCTAGATCTATTATTACAACTTACATACAAACCAACAAACAGAAGCTATCACTATTAATCAATCCCATATAAAAACAGCGAGAAAATAGGGTTGTACCAGCGGTTACTGGTTATCGGCTAATTTGAGGATTAGCATAGCATAATAGCAGCTCCCTGTGTTTACGTTTCCCATGCTCTCCGAGGGTCGGAGAACAGACTGATCTCATTATTTTAATCCCCGTAGATAATTTTTAGATTTGTCACGTTTTGGCAACCGCAATTCGATCTGCACGAATTGTGTTAAATAGTTAATTTAGAATTGTCGCAAGAAGTAAGTATATTGAGCTATAAATATAACTTCCATTATAGTATCTTGATTGGGTCAGATTAGAGCCGATTAAAATATTGTTCGTGGTTGCAATTTGGTAAAAATGTGAATTATCTGTGAAAGTAGATTAGGTATAATAAAAACAGAAGGTATTATAAATAATTGGTGTTTTTGCTACAAGTAGAAATACATTAAGAAATATTTTCTGAAGAAGAAAACATTTTAATGATTTTTACAAAAAACCCTGTCAACGGATTTAAGGCTCGTATTTATAAAGCGATCTCAAGATTGAGAGCAATATTAAGTATGGATTTGTCAGGTCGTTTTGTACTGAAGTGACATTTCTGATACAAACTCACAATTGCTGTCACTCTTGAGAGCTGATTATAAATACGGGCCTATGTTCAGTTTTTATTTACCTCAATGATATTTCGATGCAATTAGGCGTATTTTTTTCAATTAGCACTTTAATCAAAACGACCTGGTTCAATTCTCTAAAACAACAAAAAAGTTAAGGTCGAATTAGTGTAGCGGAAACTATTAGAGATTTCTAAAACTGTAAAAAATATAATATCGGCTAACGATAATTGTACCGGTGGGTGTTGAAACCATTGACCAATATAATCAATTAACTTTGACATAGTGTGATTGTGATAGAAAAACATAGAATGTGCCAGCTGCATCACCTCCCGGGCATGCTGTAAAAACCAGCTAAGCTATCGAGGGTTTCAGTGTATTCCAATTTAGGCGATGGGCTGCCAACCTGTCACTACAGCAATATACATAATCATCTGTAATAATAACCCTCAATTTTGTCAGATGTTGCGGATCGACCTTTGATTAGGTAGTTTTTGCTCTGCCTACCCCATTAGGGATAAAGGCGTGATTTTATGCATAGTGCTATAAAAGATCTTTTATTACGAAGGGAGTGCGACATTTTGACGACATTTTCGGTTAAGCTTACGGTGAAATGTCATGCGTTTTCAAGCGTAAAAGAGAGTTGACACTCATGAAACTGAAAAACATTTCCCAAAAATATGGGTCAAGCCTATGATAGGTATAGAGTCGTTTAACAAGGTCGTTTAGCTGTAACTTTCTATGTACAAATTAAAGTATTTTTTTTTCAAGATTGGTTTTATGAGTAAAATAAATGAAAACAGATAAAATTCTACTAATTACACGATTATTTTTTTAAGATCGTTTTTCTGCATTGCTTTTTATGTAGTAGACAATTTCATGGTAGTTCATTTCGCAAAATTTATACTGTAGTGGCCTTTATAATTCTTGATTATGTAGTTGTTTTTCCAAAACTCAATAAAAACAAAGTATTTTATATCAGCTTTGTAAAGCGTAAAATTTAAGTAATGAAGTTACGTAGGTACTTAAAATGATAATTTCTGGCATCAAAATAGACTTAAAATTACTCTTGGTTTCAACGTTAATTGCGAAGTATTTAAATATAATTAAGACGGTGAATTAAATCCGGCTTAAATCTTGGAAGGCAAGGCGTATTATGAAAATGGTTAAAGTAAACAAAATTCTAATAAGACGAGAATTTGCATGACCGCTGTTGTCTTTTGTTGACGAGTTTCAGATTGTCATACATTGCTGCTGATTATATTGCAGACAGTGCCAGACACAACTTAACTTATATTAGTTTCGTCTTGTCACTTTCTAAAATGTAAATAAATTAGAGACAGAAATATGCAACAGCTTAAAAAATAAGACACCGCATCTAGCATGCCATAATATCTTATTTAAGGCGAGTAACGTCACTCTGACAGGATTTTTGTCTCAATTTTATTAAAATTTTAGAAGGTGACAGAACCAAACTAAACACGATAACCTCTATTATTCTGCAGACCTTGAATGTTTGATTTTGGCAACAAGATACGAAATCTCAATATAAGAATTGGGGCCGTGCGCTTAAAATTAGCAAAGACGTATTTCAAACAGGCAATGTACTTCAAATTTCGTATGAAGAAGTACAGTCGATAAAAGATAAACAAAGCTGACTTCGACCATTTGCGTGCCATCATTTGCTTATTACGGAGCCCTGCGGCGAAAAATGTCAGGTGTTAGCAATAATTTTTTTTTTTAACAATTTTCATATAATTTAATAAGCATGGAAGAGGAGAAAGTCACATAATAAGTGGTCCTCAACTTGGTAATTATTTTAAAATTGCTTGCTATTTACTTCAATTAAGATTGTTGTAATCGATTGTGTTTGTGTAAAAATGAGCGCTTAGCAGTTAAATGATCACATCTACCAAAGTTAAGTATACAGGGTAGAGTAGGGATGAGTACTTGTTTCTGTTTTTAATGTGTGTTTTGTTTTGTATAACTCTAATGCATTATGTAGTTTAAAGGATCGTAATTCTTTTTATATCCACTTGATAAAAAAAGTGTAAAACTAATCGCAATTAGTTTTATTCTTAAACTTTATTTAGTTTACAAAGTATTGAATTTTGCTGCATTCTATCAATACTCTATCATAAAATTATCTGTCAAATAAATTTTACCATAATTTTTGATGTTACTTCGTAATTACTCGCAAGTGACATTTCATTTACGCTTTTATAAAAAATCTTTTTGCAAAAAAAAAAAAGAATAAGAACTTTAATGCAACATTGTGCTTGAATTTACTTAAGTAGCGCAGGGCTCCATCGCTGGAGAAATGTAGCATCTGTTACGATCTGCCGTGATGCCGTCACAACGCCCCGAGCTGTCTTCATCCACCCACCTGTCTTACTTTCAGTTATGTTTCCGCTTAAACACTTATATATGCTTATATGTTTATTCTAAAGCAGCGCAGTGCTTCATCGACTCGAAAATCCACTCGCTAAGAAGAATCGCTGCAGAAATGTAGCATCTGTACAATTTGCTGTGATGCCGACACGACAGACGTCCATAGTTCTCCTTCACCCACCTACCTTTACCTGTCTTACTTTCAGTTATGTTTACCTACACGTAGAATGTGCCAGCTGCATCTCCTCCCGGGCATGCTATAAAAACCAGTTAAAGGATTCGAGGGTTTCAGTATATTGTTATTTTAGCCGATGGGCTGACAACCTGTCACTACAGATATACAGATCTATCTTAAACAACCCTGAAAACTTGTCAGACGTGGCGGAATGACCTTTGTTTGGGTCGTTGACGCTCTGCCTACCCCATTAGGGATACAGGCGTGATAATATGTATGTATGTTTACCTACACTTAACCAGCGCAGGGCTCCAACGCTTTAGAAAAGTGGCAAGTACCTAAATTAAGTAGAGAGTCATCTTTACACTTGAAAACCTACTATAGAAGGATATATCTACACAAGCTGATCACATTATTGGGTATATTACCTTACCTTTCAATAAAATAAGTACTACAAATAGGTACATAATAAAAGGTGCCACGTTGCCATGCAGTTTCGAAAAGTTCAAATAACTTATCTACAATTTCCAGCGCTTACAAAGTCCGGTAATTTAGTAAAATAAGGGTGTGAATGAAAGATTTAACTGTATAAATCTAGCAATCGGAATCGCTGTCACGTGACGAGATAGCGTGTCAGGCTTAAGTCGTTTAGCGCACTTTGTGAACTGGCGAAAGGTGCCTTCGTTTAACACGTTAACTGCCAACTTGCTACGTAAGGCAATACTGCGAATCATGCGAACCAGTTAGTTACATAGTAAGTTGCTGTTTAAAAGGTCGTTCGGTTAACGTAGTACTAAGTAAAATAATGCTTTTTTTTTGTCATCAAAAGTACCTACTTTGTTTGTTGTATCTAATTGTTTAAAAGGTTTAAAAGTACTTATCGCATATATAGTTGAAAAATTAAAGTTAAATCCACCAAATTTTTATGTTTTGTTTACTAGTAATAGTAAGTTACTCACTTGCAAAGCCACCAACTATGCTAAATTGGCTGTTAAAGTGTTGAGGTTCCTTCGTTTAATTTATGCAAATTCCAGTTTGGTTGTTTTCTTTAACAGCGCAAACAAGGGAGCTTTCACTGAATTAAACCGTTTGTTAAGTTCATATTTTCTAGCTTTCCGCCCCACCGCGGTTTCGTTTGAGACTATTAGTTATGAGATTTTCCTTGGGAATAGTGGAAAAATTTGACCACTGAAATAAGGCACCAAATTGCTTATTGTGTTCATGTTGTGTTCCATCGGTATATTAATTGCCTCGCTACATCATAATCTCTATTCACCACCATCATCACTGGTCAAGATTAGTGTCGTAAATAAAATAAGTACAGATAACTATATTTATTAAGTACAGAACTATATTTATATATATTTATATCTAACTATAGATTACTACATTTGCCAGAATAATATAAATCAGGGCATTTCAACACCCATTTAACGGCCAGGGTGGCTACTGACTCCTCTATAGCACCTCTACAATGGGCCATAAAAGAACTATTTAGCTTACTGTGTTTCATCGGTATATCAGAAAGCAGGTGTCTCGCTCCGTCATCGTCTTTATTTTGCGATCACCATAACCACTGATCAAGACCATAGTCTTAAATAAAATAAGTTCTTACCTACAGATAGATTTAACTACTGGCCTTAACAATGTGACTCAGGATATTAGCCTAACTTTTTAAAAATTATATCTATGGTAACATGTACCAATAATCTTAATCAACTTCCCAGCTAAAGGTATCCATTTTCACCACCATATCGTACAACCAAGACTAATAGCCAGATTACGCTCACCGGTCACAAACATCATCATTTATAGGGTACAATGCCCATTTACCGGCGAGGGTGGCTACTGACTCCTCTATAGCACCTCCACAATGGGCCACAAAAGAGCCGTTTACCCTACAACAAAGGATCAATGGATGTATTTCCGCTGCTGTGTGCTTCGAATAGTGCTTGCGTTGTTGCTGCCGTACATTGCTGTTTGTATCTGTGCCTTTGACTTCTATAGTTAAGGCGGTGCAATAGTAATTTCTATGATAATTGAAAGCTAAAAGATACTTCTTGTTTTTGTATCTAAAATTCAGGAGCTTTTCAGGTTATTCGTAGAATATAATTTAAAACCTAGTGAACGCTTTTTGGGATATCTTAGAAAAAAAGGTTTTTTTATTTACTTGTGCGTCAGGGAATAAGAAGCAATTAGCGTTATCTATTGATACACAATTTACAAGTACATAAGCAGCAATAGACGCCGATTTACAAGTCTTGTAAGTCCAATTGCACTAGTGTTAATACAACCCGAAAATCCGAAAATGTCCAGCTGATAAGAGTGATTAATTAGTTTGCCTTCAATTCAATTAAAGCTGGCACTATCTATGCATTCTAGCGCTTTCAGTCCAACATGAAATACCTTCCATATTCAAAAACGTATGTCAAACAAACTAAAGCACCAATGGATGTTGAGGTGAAAATTTTAAAGGCGCAAGTGCACTAGTAGAAACAAAACCAATGGTCAGCTCAGCCGTCGATCTGAGGCGAAAACCCGAAAAACTCCAGCTGATAAGAGTGATTAATTGGTTTAAGTCCAATTCAATGAAAGCTGCAGGAAACGCCGGCAACGCGATTTTTGCGGATAAGCCGACTTTAATCCCTGGGTGGTGATGAATTTACTTTGCAGACGAACTTTCGTGATCTTTAAGCAGTTTTGAAAAACGCGATTACTACATAACAAACCTTTCGATCGGAATTTTGTTTATTAATTATTTTACTAAGCAGACCCCAGCATCAGGCCGGGAAAACGTTAGGCAGAAAAAGAATTATTTTTCTGTGCATTGTAGTCATTTGTATAGAAATTACATTATTAGTCCAGCGATTGCATCAGGTATATTTTTGACATACTTTATAGATACATTATGTATCTTCTTAATTAATCCTTTGTAGATTTGCTTGAGTTCTATTTCGTGATAATAAACACTTTTGACTGCAATTGAAGGTCAAAATTAGCCCTATTATTAAATTTTGATAAAATAATCAGCTTATTGATTTACCGTCTTTGGTTTGGGAAATGCTCATTTTATTTTATAGTTACTTGCGATAAGTGAGACTTGATATAAAGTGTATGTCAAATTTATTTGATATCACTATTATAAAATTTAAATAATAATATAATCATTAAAATACAACGGCCATCCCTTTCATCATAGACTGCAGACAACTAAATTCAAAATATCTTTCACTAAAATTTAACCCGATCTGTATTTATAATTCCCCAATTAAAATACGGTCCATCTCAAAAACAGCCAAGTGTTTCCTATACAATTTAATAAAGCACATAATAAAATAGAAACAAGTTTTGTTTGTACAAACACACAAGGAGGAAATAGGAATTATGAGCTATTGAAATAAAATCAGAACGCCAACATTGCAGCGAAAATATCACTGCCAAAGAAATCTGAGCTTTAATCCAATGCAGTAAAATGCTGATTGGATATTAAGGGACTGCAAGAATAAGTTTGTCGCGTTATAAAGGACCTTTCATATTAACCCTTGCAAGGCGGCCCGAGCGGGGCTTCCGAGTGGGTAGCTCACAAAATGTCGCTGAAAACGCGTAAAGACTCAATTGATTTGTGAACGAACATGTTTCGAGTTACACGGCAATAAATTATGAGAGTATAGGAAATAAATGCGTGGATACAGGGTCTTTTTGAAATAGTATGGATGAGGAGTTAGTTAACACAAAACAATAAATGCAAAAAAATACAAATACAAGTCAAAGTCCAGGTTAAAAATAAAAATTACTGCTCTAAATTTGAAAAGAATGTGCAATCCCATCCACTGAATTTAGCACGCAAAATAAATTTCTTAACAGCAATGACAAAAAAACTGACTCATCTTTAATTAGTATTTATAAAAATATCTTTTTGTAAAAGACCCTGTTTAATCCGCGGGTCGACATAGTGATGTCCACGTGATTTATCGATGAGTTATATCGACCGACACGCCACACGTCGGGTGACATGACAGACGCACGTAATTGACGCACGACAAGGTTAATTCATAATCGTACCTGTCCAAGTACTTACGTCGAAGAAAACTGTGATGTGATGTTATACATCAGTCATTATGTTCCATCGCAAATAGAAATACAAAGTATTCTCGGTAAAAACCTTTTCAGAATAATGTCTACTTTTAAACTCAATACTTTATTACAAATTAAATCAATTAGTTCACCATTTTTGTTATTTTGTGACCTTTTTTAGTCAAGAAGTTTCACGACCAAAGAAAATATAATTATAAAATACTTTTGTTCATTAAAATATGGTACTAAGATATCAAAATGTATTTTAACATTAAAAACGGTTTTTCCAATAGGTACGCGGCGTTCGTTTTTTCTGCATGCAAATTTTAATGAGTGCCAAGGAAAACTATGTTAACAAGAAACGTAATTAAGGTAACACTATAATTAGAGTTAATTAATCTTTTCGTGACTCGACATCATTCCGAAGAATGTCAAATGAAATCAAATACTAACTTGCATATATACGGCGCTGAATATTAGTATATTTAGTACTATTTTGGAACTAGACATGAGTGATGGCAAACATTTTAATTACATCCTTAGTAATAACAATAAATTATTTTTCGTACAAGGTAGGTATCTTTTATCCCAAAGATAATAATTTCTTATCTGTCACTAGAAAAGGCTTAATTTACAATAGTTAGAATCTTTTTTTTTTCTGAATTTCTATATGAAAAACGTATGCTCAATTTTATTTATCACAAAAAGAAAGCCAGCAATCATAATAATTATGTACTTATTTTTCTTTTTCTTGGCACCCTGTGTTTAGTTAGTCAGGTACATCATTCTGAGTTAATTTAGATAATGTTGGAATTGTTATGTATCGTATAGCAAACTAATTGGTGATGTGATCCAGTTAATCAACTTGTAACATAATTATAGTTTATGTAGAGCCGCCGAGAATGTTTCAATTAGTTTCAAAATATGTTACAAATATGTAGTAGTTGTGATAATCATAAACATAGACAACTTTTTTTTGGGCCAAAAGGTATGATAAGCTATATTATTAGTTTTGAGACTTTCGCGGCTGTCAGTCTACTCGTGACCATGGAGTTTGAAACAACTCCGCGAAATATCGAGGTAACAATAAACATTATCGTGGTAATAATCCCGTTCAAAATAACAATCTAATTGTAGCTTTATATTAGTTTTTGGTAGTGATTATGTATGCTTGATTCATTGTTTTTTTTTATTTGAAAGTTTTTATTTCTCCATCTCAAGTACATCGTAAAACTTGTGTTAATAATTGCAAGTATTTAGGTTGTAAGTATTCTAATAAAAACATCATTCAGAGTTGGAGGTGAGTAGGAACATTTTAATATTTAAAAAAAAAAACTTCGCAATATTTCCCAAATAGAATGGTTTTTTATCGACGCAACAACAGCTCGATATCGATAAAACATCCCTAATTTTTAGGGCCGTGTGTTGAATGGTTCACAAATTGATACTGACGCTCGGCCGCGATTCGGTTAGGAATTTAGCGTATTCATTGAAACGGAACGTCGCCCGTGTGCTTTTAAAATTGCACAGAACACGACTATTGTGTTATTTGAATTAATGACTAATGATTTTGTATGACTGGTAGAATATGAATTGCCTTAGTTTGCTTTTTGTATAGAATTTAGATCGCATTATGTATGGATAGCTTTTGTAAGATAAATTCAAAACTAATATTTATTTATGGATTAGTTAGGAAGGTGCAGACATTATAAACCATAAAATATTTTATTTTGTTGTACTAAAAATAACAAGTTTTCTGCAAGAAACTGTCTCTTTCGAATTTATTATAAAAACTAGATACCATGTAATACACAAATTATTATGCAATCTAAAGAAATCTTGTCCAACCTTGTAATTGGTCCTATTATAACATTCTTGGTTCGTTTATACGGACTTGTTCAACTAATCCCTGGCAAATTTATTTTTATTACCTAGTCCACCACCCTACTTGAAATATTAATTAAAAACTATTATGGTATAAGCAATAAATCATTCTTTATGGCACCCTTTCGGAGTAATTGATTCAATACGTGTACCAGGAGGGCATAAGAATGTGGGCATGGATAACAAGACAAGACTTGAAGGATAGATCACCTTGCTTTGTTGGTAACGTGCTTATTGTCAAGGGTTACGTTTATAAATCTACAGGTTCCATTTCGATTTACATTTCTTAGTCGGTTAGCTGTTATGATTCTAGGAGGATTAGCCGGCTATGCAATGTACGTCAAATTGTACTTGTGATGTGTAGTTTTGTGAAACGTGCCCAAGGCTGATAAAGAAATATTGCAGTCAAGTGTGAAAATATAATTTACTTTTGAAAAGATATCTGGTTTATAATTCTTTTTGATGAAGACGAGTTATAAAATTTCGGACGTAGGGCCAATTGTAAAGGCCTTTACAATTTACTTACTACTAACTTAGTTTAAGTAGAAGATAATTTTTAAGCAAACCAACTTACCTTCGTGAGATTAAAAGCGTAAGGTATTAAGGTTAGCTAAAATTTTTAGTATTTTTTGGTATGATCGGCTTTCAATAAATTCAACTAGCAAAAAGTTGGAGGTGAAATGATTTTAGAAATACATAGCTGGTATGCGTGCTAAGCTGAAATTATCGCTTCATAAGTAGAAATCAAAGAAATACAGCTTTATGAAAGGCGTTGGGATCCAAAAAGCCAGTCTTCGGCCACCATGCAATGTCACCAAAAAGTGTTATCTTAGAAAATAATCGCAAAATTAAGTAGAAATCAAATAAATACAGCTTTATGAAAGGCGTCGGGATCCAAAAAGCCAGTCTTGATCCAAAAAGTGTTATCTTAGAAAATAATCGCAAAATTAAGTTGAAATCAAATAAATGCACTATGAAAGGGTTTTGGTCCGTCGGGATCCGATTAGCCGGCCGCAAGCCTCCGTGCAATGAGGTGTCACCAACTAGTTTTATCTCAGAAATTATCGCAAAATTAAGTAGAAATCAAATATGTAAATACAGCTTTATGAAAGGGTTTAGCCGTCGGGATTCGAATAGCCGGCCGCAAGCCGCCGTGCAATGAGGTGTCACCAACTAGTTTTATCAGTGATGAATGTGCAAGGGCCCTCTGCACTCGCGTTGCATTTATGCCAATTCGGGTTTTGTGGTGGATAAACTGTATCGATTTGTTAAATAAGTTTTAAAAGCATATAAATTGGGACTCTACATTTTTTTTTTCTTATATATATGTAATATTATGTTAACTCTAATTGATATCCAATTTAGATCTGTTTCTTGTCGTTAGGCTAATTATAATCCCTAAGTACTTATACCTACCTACTTAAAGTTAAAAATATCAATACAGTAGTGTTCAAATTTAAACCAAAACACATGAAGTACAAAATAATTGGAAAGCAATCGTCCGATCGTAATGTGATTCAGTATCGTTTTATTTAGGCCTAAATGCAATACCGCACAAAATCTGTCCACTTACAGCGTTAAGCGTCGCTCCGGGCGCAGAAGGGCGTAAGTGAGTCGCCGGCTTTTGCGGGAAAAGCTCCGCAGTGGTAGAGCTTTCGTACGGGACAAGGAGAGACGGCTCCCCGCCTAGCCAGGCACCCCACGCGCCACGCAGCCCATTCGCTCTAGAGCGCTCGCGGCGAACGCACGTCTCTACGTCGCTCTGACACCGCACCGCACGCGATCGCGAAAAACTTTTTAGTGTTGTGAAAAACATTTTCCTCGTCACACAAAAAAATGAACACAATTTTTTTGTGCAGTGATTTTATCTAGTGTTTGAAAGACTAGTCAGCCGTGAGGGTGTTCTGAAGAGGCTAATTACGACTTGCTAAGCTAATTGGCGTGGCCGGTGTTTCATGAAGGTGAGTCGACTTTTATTTCCGTTCGGCAATCCCTCTAATTGCGTCAATTAGTGTAATGCGGCGACAGCTTTGAAGAGTTCGCTTAATGATCTCCTACGAGCTAATGCTGTTTGAAAAACTACAGGAACGCGCGTAACGACGATCGCTGAGCTTTGAGAACTGTTAATGAAACTATTATTGCCTTTTACGAAGTAACGAGCCTCGTTATTATCTTAATTATCGGTTTTAGCATATTTTAGGTCGGTACTTTGGAATTTTTTATAAAGACTTTTAGTAACTTAAATCTAATGAATGTTTTTAACAAGTCAAAAGGGATCTAATTTAAATTTAAATGAAAGGTAATTAAAAGAATAATATGTTAGTATGTTAATGAACAAAAATATTTTTTGTAGTCTAAACGTAAATATTTTATTTTGTCCTAATTATGTAAATATGGGTCAGTACATAATGTGATAGCTTATTTTTTTTTACCTTTTCTATATATCTACTTTTATGTTACGGTCGTAAAATACCTCTCAACTTTATCCGATTTATAAAAATCGTCCTCTCACCTCATACACATTTTTTTTATTTTTTTGAATTTATTAGTTATGAAACAATTAAAATCTTATAGTTCAGAGTATAAAAAATATACAAATCAATTTATAAAAAAAAATAATGTTATGCTAAAATATTGATAGGTGTCAAAGAAATTAAGCTAATTTATTTTATTACACTAAATATTTTGCTACTAAATATGGAACCGAATTATACTATAAAAATATTCTTGAATATCTACATCGTGTAATCCTACCAAAAGAATGTACCGAAAAACCTCGCTAATTATTCGCACAAATTCTCGGTACACGGTACAACGCTAGCGTATGTCCCAAAAGCCAATTAGAATCCCGTATCCGCTTGTTTATTCACTAATTAGCAAAGGCTCATTAGAGCGCCGGTACATCACTACGATGCCTCATTCGCTTTAATTATAAACATGCTCTGTGCTGCCTTCTTGTAATTACCGCCTTTACATGATTTTTATTTTATTGTCTCCATAAAGACGCATTTTTTTTATCTGAGATATTTGCGGTCTTTTTACTAAGAAAAGAGTTTATAAAGTTTATTGGGAGTAGTCCTAGTAATAGTTATTTTTTTTAGATTTATAAATATGTATATGCGATCATCAAATCCTACGAAGCCTCATTCGCTTTAATTATAAACATGCTCTGTGCTGCCCTCTTGGTAATTAGGCATAACCGATTTTACATGATCTACATTTCACTGTCTCCTTATTCCTTATAGACATTTTTTTTTCAGTTTCGGTCTTGTTACTAAGAGGTTATTGTAAGAGCAGGCACTTTATAGGTGATTGGATAAATAAAATTAACTAATTAATCAGTTGCATTAGTAATTTTTATTGGATAATTATTATTAAGTGAAAGACCGCGGGGTGGTCTTTGCCCAGCAGTGGGATCTAATAGGATAGCTATAATAATAATTATTATTATTACTTGCACAAATTGCATAATAGAAATATGATGTTACATTGTAAAATAGGTATTCTTCTTTTCACTTAATAATTATTATTTGCTTTAAAATAAAAGATTACTTTAACACATTTTAACACATCACAAAAAATCAAAATCGTAATGGATATGGAACATCAATCTATTCTGATTGTAAACAAATAATAAATTCCTAATAGCCATTACCTAGCAAAATAAATTGTAAGAAAAGTAAAATGTTTACTTACGCCTCTATTAAAGCGCAATCCTAAATGGTTGTGTGATTCATTTGAACAATGTGTAAGATATTTTACAATCCATCGAATGTGTCAACTTCCATGCTGGACTGGGAGCGATAGAAAAACATAGAATGTGCCAGCTGTATCTCTTCCCGGGCATGCTGTAAAAACCATAAGGGATTCGAGGGTTTCAGTGTATTGCAATTTAGGCGATGGGCTGACAACCTGACACTATAGCGATATACTACCATAAACACCTATAATAACCCTCAAAACTTGTCAGACGTAGCGGAACGACCCTTGGGTCGTTTTTCGCTCTGCCTACCCCTTTAGGGATAAAGGCGTGATTTATGTATGTAGGTATGTTATGTATCGATTGTAGGTAACTATGACAGTCTTCCTTTTAAACTTCAGTTATTTTATTAGTATATTTTTTATGTAAATGGTACCTTTTAATTACAATATAACTTCAATGCATTATTTCCGTTCAAAAATTTAATACCTACTTACAAATAACTAGCCAAGATTATTTTCAATTTAATAGATATTATAATATAATAGGTAAAATGATGGTAATGTACGAACATTAATTAGTTTGTACTAATTACTATAGAAACCCAAACATAATTAAAAGGTTATAAATTGTAATTAATTAATTAATAGGCACTGGTCGGTCGGCGGGAGCTTTCAATGATTAGTTCATTATTTTATTATTATGCTATTCTGTTATTTAAATTGATACTTTTTGATTTATTCTAATGTTCGGTATTTGGCATGCATACATATTAAATTACTAATTTCATATACCATAACTTGCTTACTAACTTCGAGTAATTTAAAAAGAAATATCGTTAAATATCTGACACCACTCCATAGACTCGAAACCCACACGATAGAAGAAGAAATCCTAGGCCCGTATTTATAATCAGCTCTCAAGAGTGACAGCGAGTTTGAGTTCGTATCAGAAATGTCATTCCAGTACCAAATGACCTGTCAAATCCGCACTTAATATTGCTCTCAATCTTGAGATCGTTTTATAAATACGAGCCCTAGAGACAATTTTTTCCCCTGAATCGCCGAAAAACGGTTGCTTTCTGAAACCTACACTTCCTTGGTCAGAAATATTGAAATAAAAAAGAAAAAATAAATAAATAAATTAGATTCAAGCACGACATCTGCTTAATTATTTTCATCTTTACACTGGTTTTAGATTTATAAGAACAGTAATAAAATTAGGACAGAAAATCGCTGATCACATAAAAAAAATGTCTTCTCCAACACCGATAAAGCAATTGCCATTATGATCGTGCAATGCAGGGCCGTCATTAGCTCAAAATCGAGGGGGTCGACTGTAGCGGGGCCCGGTACCCCACGGGGGGTGAGGGGGCGGCACCAGCCACTAATTGGTCTGCTGCAGCTCTTCACAAACAAATTAGCTCGAGAAACGGATGTCGACACGGGATAGGGTTCACAAGCTCACCTGCCCTTTTACAGCTTAATATTATAGTTAACTTAATTTTATTTAGTTACTAACTTCTAAGCTGGACTGGGAGCGATAGAAAAAACATAGAATGTGTCAGCTGCATCTCCTCCTGGGCATGCTGTAAAAACTAGCTAAGGGATTTAAGGGTTTCAGTATATTGTAATTTAGGCGATGGGCTGACAACCTGTCACTACAGCAATATACAGATCTATCTTAAACAACCCTCAAAACTTGCCTTGTAATTATTTTTTTTGCTCATATTGAAATTAACGATAAATTATATTTGAGCAAAGAATTATTTAAAATCTAGGCTAATGATTACCTACTAATAGCTTTTCTGATTATACCTGTGAAATATCCCACTTCTGATTCTGACATCCCTACCGAAGGTCACCAGTAATTAGGTTGTTGTTGGAGCTTATGTTTTTCGCTTCCTCTTGTTACTTATTTAATTAGGGCTGGGTTGTCTGCTCTTCACTTCACCTTCGTTATACTGCACCCCTTCCTTTCCTATGATCATTTTACAATAATATTTAATTAGCTGCTGTGGAAGTATCTTGAGTGTCTATTAAGTGTCATTATTTGCAAGAATATTTGCCTTCTTGTGAATGAATTAATTCTTGTGATGAATGAATTATAGAATTCATCATCATCATCTCCCTATCCTAATCAAGTATCTCACGGGGTCGGCTACCTAATATAGGTGTTTGAACGAGGCTATAATTATGATACAATATTTAGTAATATTTATTTGACACATTTATTTTATTTTAAGTGTTCACAGTACATCCTTCCTACTTTAATTTAATATTGAGAAAGAATATGTACTTATGTACCTCAAGCTAGGATGTGTTTGAAAAAAAAAAAGGAGATAGGTAGTTGGTAGCACAATTTATTTTATCATCATTAATTAATAAGTAGAAGTACATATCATGCTCATTAAAATGTCTTCATACCAAGAGACCTCCAATAAATCATTTAATAATCATTAATTTATCTACTTTGTGACGTCACGTGATGCGCTGACGCACGGACCGCGCGTTCAAAACAAATATTTGGCCGTAAGAATAAGAATAAGAATAAGAATAAGAATAATTTATTTCATAAAATAATGTTTACATCAATTAATTATTATTAATTACGGACTAATATAAATGTAATTACTAATTAGTTACTAACTAAAATATACAAAATAGAATAAAATATGTAAACAATAACTGATTAGCTTAAAGTAAGTACTAATGATTTATTTTAAAATCTGTAAAAATTGTATTGATACCTAAACTAAGTAAATTGATTACCTGTATCTTAGGTTTCTTACAATTAAATAATGCATTGATATTTAAGACTTGTGTACAAATTTAATTGAAAAAAAAATAAAATACTAATTACTGATTTACCCTAATAAATTAGTGTTAGTATTTTTATACTTAATTCTATGTGTTAGTTGACAGTAAATAATTTAGTGTAAAAGATTATGATTTAGGCAGTCACCATTAAAAGTTGTTCTGTTTCTTCATAAGGTTTACCTATGAGCCACTTTTGTATAGTCTTCTTACACAAATGTTTTTGCATGGGATAAAGATCTAGGATGAGATTTAATTTATTATAGAGATAAGTGCCCAGAAAACAAAAGAATTTATGTGACTGTTCCGTTCGAAAAATATCTTGTGTACAGACAATATCTGCTCGTCTTTTATTGACCACAAACGTCGGGTCATAGGGTGTTAGTAGATGTTTTTTAATGACAGTTTCCTGAATAAATAACTGCCGGACTGAGAGTACAGCGCAGTCGTTGAGGAGTTCAGTGGTAGGAAAGCGAAAGGGACGGAAGGTTGCAACTTTTAATACAGCTCTTTGTGCTCTTTCCAATTGGATTAAAGTAGTTTTATCAGAGCCACCCCAAGATGTAATACAATAAAGCAGCAGTGACTGACAGAGTGCGAGGTAGACTGTCTTTATTAAACTTTTACTGGCCGCATGCCTTAAGTTTTTAAAGACAAAGATCAGTTTTCTCACTCTGCCTGTTAGAGCTTCTATGTGTGCTTTAAAGTTGAGGTGGTTATCTATAATAATACCTAAATACCTGATTGTTTGTGTTGGGTTTAATTTGGGACAGTCGCACGTTACAGAATTTTGAAGTGAACAGTTATGAGCTTTTATGTTATACGTATGTAGTGGCGGCTGAGTATGGGATCTGTAAGAGTAGGTCATGAACTTGGTTTTGTCAGTGTTAAGGGTTAGTAAATTTTCTCTAAGCCAGCGATTCACTAGATCAAATCCATATTGCGCTCTAGAGAAAACAGCACGCCAGTTTTTGTCACTAAAGATAAGTACGGTGTCGTCTGCGTATGAAATCAGTTTTCCATTTGGTAAGTGTAGTAAACATAGGTCGTTAATATAGATAAGGAAAAGTATTGGCCCTAGTATGCTCCCTTGAGGAACACCGTACTCTATAGATATTTCGTCACTTACTAATTCACCAATCTTTACGCGCTGTGTCCTGTTAGTTAAATAGTCTTTGATCAATTTATGTTGATGACCCCGAATTCCTAGTCTGTCTAATTTGAGTAAAAGTAATGGAATTGAAACAGTATCAAAAGCTTTAGCGAGGTCCAGGAATATGGCCATGCATTTCTTTTGTGAGTCTAATTTTCTTGTTATATAGTCAGTTAACTCGTGTACGGCATTTTCTGCGGACATTCCGGATCTGAAACCATGTTGAGTTTTGGCAAGTAGATTATTGTCTTCTAAGTACTTAACAAGTCTTTTTTGAATTAATCTCTCTAATATTTTAGAAAGAGAAGGCAGTATGGCTATGGGACGGTAATTATTGACAACGCTTTTATCTCCACTTTTATGGATAGGTTGGACTATCGCCCTTTTCAAAGCATTGGGAAAAATTCCTTCTGCGAAGCAAAGGTTAAAAATGTAAGTCAACGGCTGGATTAAATAATCTTTAAAAGTTTTTAGAAAAGAACAGGGTATTCTGTCTATACCAGTGGCACAGTCATTTCTCAAGGTCATTATAGTTCTATCAATTTCAGCTTCGTCTGTATTTAATAAAGTAAATGACTGTAGTTGGGAAGTCAGTGTATGCAATTGCGGTCGACAGTCGGAAAACGTTTTTGCCCTTTCCGCTAAAGATTTACCTACGTTAGCAAAGTATGTATTCGCTTTATTTATCGATTGCGTGGCGCTCGCTGAGTTCGATATTAATGCTTGCGCAGGAGTTTTAGGTTTAGTCATGTCTGTTACATTTATTATAGCCTTCCACAATAGTTTTTTGTTCTGACCCGCTTTATTTATTTGCTCCCTATCGTATCGACGTTTTAGTTTCTTGATTAAATTGTTACAAAAGTTGCGGTAACGGTAGTAAGTTGTTTTTAGGATTAGGTTTTCTGGTGATTTTTTATGTCTCTTATGGAGTTTATCCCGGTTTCTAATGCAGCGTAATATACCAGGAGTAATCCATGGTTTGATAACTACGTTACGTCTTTTTATTAATACAGTTTTTGTGTTGTCATCTATAATAGTTGTCAGGGAGGTTATAAGGAATTCCACGGCTAAATTTGCATTTGTCATGTCATATATTGGGGTTAAATCCAGCTTTTCAAGGTCAAGTAAAGCTTTATTGTGATTTAGTTTTGTGTATTTAAAGTCAATATCTGCCCTAGTATAAATCTTTTGCATACTCAGCACAATTGCGTTGTGGTCAGTCAAGGGCGATGATAAAACGAATGTTTTAAGTGGATATGTTGTTTTTGCTAAAATGTGGTCTAAGCAGTTTCTGTCTCTAGTTGGAAAAAGGTGGGTTGGAAGTAGGCCATGATACGCGGTGAAATTTAAATATTCAGGCGATCTTCGATCTACATTTCCTGTTTTTATGTCTAAATTAATATCACCGACTATAAAGATATTTCTGAAAGAATTAATTGATATTATTATATCATGAAGTGATTTTAAGAAATTACTAATATTTCTGTACGAGGGCGATCGGTATATGGATACTATGGCGGTATCATTTCCTATCTTGGCAATTAAGCAGTTTCCGTCTATCATTTCAGGTTCCTCCACTATAACGTTAGTAAAAGTGCTTGTTATGTATAGGACTACGCCGTCATTTTGTAAAACATTTGTTTTTGAAGTACTATGTGAGTTATAACCCTGTAACTGCGGAATGTGATGCTGTGAAGATAGCCTACATTCAGTTAAAACAATCACATCAATTTCCACATTTAGTTGTTGTAACAAGGTTAGCAGTTTAGGAAAATTACAATTTATGCTGCAGATGTTCTGCGTTAATATTTTAAAGTTACGAGTCATTTTTTTAAGTAATTCTGAGCACTGATCTGTGTCACAAATCAGTGATTCATGATTAAAAGTGGAATCTATGTCTCTTCCTATATCTTCACCTACATTACCCATGTTTGTGCTGGCTATACGCAGGTGGTGCGGCGCCCTAGGCGCCCTCATAGTCAATTGAATTCAGAAGTCTCATTTCTGCGCTTTTTCTTGCTGGGCATGTCTCATCTCCAGTCTTGTGATTGCTTGGCTTATTAAAGCGCTGGCAGGTCGCACACTTCTCGGGTTGGTCCTTTTTAGTGCAGTCCTTAATGCTGTGCCCGGTTTGTCCGCAGTGACCACAGGTAGAGTCAGTTTCTCGGCAGAATTTCGCTGAGTGACCGTACTGTTGGCATTTATAACATCTAGTCACTAGAGTGAAATCTCTTACCGGGCAGGAGGTCCAATTTATAAAAAGACGTTCTTGCTGTATAATGATCTTTCTAACGTCAGCCGTGACTTCTAGGATGAAGTTGCATGACGCAGCATCCTTTCGCCCTGATTTGTGGCTCAACTTAATTGAGTTGGTAATTTTTTCTTTGGTCAATGGGTGTTTATCTGCTATATTCTGTTCATAAATACAGTCTTTTAGTTCAGCCTCTGTTGTGTTTGAGGGCACACCTAGAAGGATAATTTTCGGGCATTTTTTTGCGGTCTCTTTAAGTGTCAGCCCTGAGGTTATGAGTGGCTCCGATTTCTTGATCTTTTCAAGGTCATCTTTTCTATCAGTGCTAATGATCACGCCTCCATTTCTAGTCTTCCTTAATCCTCGAATTTGCAGTTTTAGTTCTTCTGGCTTGATGAGGGTCTGCACTAGTTTTTTGGTCTCTTCGCTAGATTTTTCCTTATTTGCAGGATAAATGGCAATGCTGCTGGTAGTAGCGGGCCGAATAACGGAGTTGTTTCTGGTTTTGACGGCATCGGCAAAGGATATGGTGGGCTGAGTTGAGGTATTTGGGGCAGGTTTCATGCTGAGCTTTAGATCTTTTATCTGTGCTGATATTTCATTTACTTCATTGCATCTAGTAAGTTGATGACTAAGTACAACGTATTTATACTTCATGGCCTGGTACTGGACAGCCATTTGTGCTACCCCAGCGAGAACGTTCCTAGATAGGGTGCTGATTCGTTGTTTCTGTTCCGCATCCAATTTTTTGGTTGACTCACTTGATATAGAGCAGATGTCTTCCAGGCTTTTTTGGACCCCGGAAATAAAATTTTGTATCTCCGGAGTCGACACAATTTCTACCTCGGTATCCATCTTGGTAGGCGGAGCTGGTTGTTCTGGTTGTTCCCGACGCTCAGGAGGACTTCGAGGTGTCACTGAGCTCCGATTAAACGGACTGTTTATGTTCGACATATCTTAGCGATACAAATGAAACGCGAACATTACGCACTGACACACTTAAAATACGTGCAAAGATGCGCGCTCACAAACGCGGAAGTTATCTTGACACTAATTGTTATTAAATAAAATTAAAGTGTGCAGAAAACACGTCTGATCACTGTCACTGCTCTCATTACGAATTAATATACGTAAATAATTAGATTCTCATTAACGTTCTCATTAGGACATCCTGTGACAATGGCCTGAGATAACCCTCGGTCGTGGCATGCTCTCTCTTCATTTCTCTGACGTTTTGTTGTAGATATTTCCTACTCTAAAATAGCTTTATATAGCGTCCAAGCCGATTTCGTTTTCAATTTACATACATACATACATAAAATCGCGCCTTTATCCCTAATGGGGTAGGCAGAGCAGAGCAGTTCAGCCTGGAAGTGTTCAATTTAAAGCTCATATTCAATTGTTATTCAATCCGATAAATACAGTATTTTTCTATTCTTATTCTTATCTTTTCAATAAGTATTTTTGCTTTATAAGCTGAATAACTACAGCTGCTCAAAAATCAGGTGCCTAGCCATTATCAGAAAATTTTATTTTTAAGTAAACATTTTCTAAAGAAACAGATTAAAATTGCAAATAGTTTCATCGTAGCCTCTATAAGAATAAATAACTAATTACATATCACAGTACATTATTAAGGCTGACATGAATAAATCTAATTGGAGCTAATGAAGAGGAATTTCTTAATTAGTGTGTTTGTATGGTTTAAGCTTGTCGGTGGACGCGCACACGTATTCTACCGAAACGGCTTCAGCATAGAGTTGCGCACCACTAATCTGTACTATTTATCGATAAAAGTATACTAAAAGTCAATCTTCTTGAAGAATTTAAAGAAATTTAGCCTATCTAAAACTCACACTTGGGTTCTCGAATTTTTAATGCTCGGACTGTGTCTTTCTGAGTCAAGTCAATTGGCTCAAACTATACCGGTTATGGAAATGTTATCTGAACTTGGAACTATGTACCAATTTATTGAATTTGATCTACTGCAGATTTAAAATAGGTACTACTAGTTACAAAAAGCGCTCAAACTACTATTTCACTATTGTGTTGTGTAAGTAGTTTTTTTTGCATTATGCATATTTAAAAAAACATACATTCCTAAACAAAATATGGATTGATAGAGTGCTACGCTTTATTAGTTTATAGTAATTTAGTGTATGTAGTGCTAACGCAATGATCGTATATAATAATATACGATTAGAAGTAAATCTTACCCAATTCTAAAATAAATAAATTAGATCTAAAGGTACAAAATTATCGACAATTACGCTAATTATCGACACTTGTGCAGCACTAGTTCATTACGCCCGATAACTCTTTAATTAACCTACCTAATAACAGAGTATTTGCATTCGAGCCGTCGAAGTAGGACCAATTAGGCGATCGGCTGATCGATACCCGCTCGTTTGTGTTCTAATTTCGAATTATGGCGGTTTCTACTTGTTGCAGATTAGGAAACATTATTTATCCATGAAACTGAACAACTTAACACCAATAATTCAAGGACCAAAGATCGAAAAACATATATGTCAGCGTTAAATTGTAACAACTGTTAGTTTACAAACTTACTAGTCAGTTTATAAACTATCGGTAGGTTAGGTTAGGTTAGATTATAAATTTCCTAAGATAAATTATAATATAACATCTTTGACTAAATCCCTGCGACATATACAATTTTATACCATACAATTTTAATGCAGCTGATCGAGTCCCAATTATTTTTCATATTTTGAACCATGTTCTTTGAGGAAAGTTGCTAACTATACGATGTAAATATATTGTTTTTTTTTTAAGATTGAGTAATGGAATCACGGAATTTTGGACTCCTAAAATGCATTGCAGCAAATAAAGTCTACCTTTGCAGACTTGAGCATAGTAACAATTTTGAGTTGATAAATATACAGCCCATGATTAAAATATAATGAAGTAAGTAGGTACATATACATTTTGATAAACATGTTTCTTGTATAAACAAGTAGAATACGTCAAAGCAATTATATTAAGAAAATCAAGTGGAAGTTATTACCAAACAATGACGAAATGTTACTTTATAAATAAACTGTAGCAAGATGCAAGACAACAACGCTGATTTACCTACCTAAGGTTGAAAGATTATCAGTCAATTAATTATGTTTTAATAACATACATAACTGCCTTCGTGGTTAAGCCACAGCAAAATTAAGAATGAGTAAAATAACTTCATATAAGGTACGAAATCCGGCCGTATCTTATACAGACCTACTTGCTTCTGCCTTGAAAGTCAGCGTCTTTGCAAAGCTGTGGTAATCGAGATTAAAGGGGTCGGAAATACCAACTTGGCCACTTGTTTGTACTGTTTCTAACTTTTACTGTGATAATAAATGTAACATTTTGTAATAATTTACATTTGATGGAAATGACTAATTAGTTGCAATGGGATTATTTTATTCAAATAAATAAATCCAGAATAAATCAGAGCGCTTTATAACGGCATTTAAACTCGCGACTCATCAGATACACACTCCGTACCCCGGGCTGATATTTTTATCTTATCGACCCAAAGATATTTATTAGCTTTTTTCTACAAATATTTATATTTATGTCGTATTTATTACGACCCTGTCGTCACTCGATATCAAGATTGTCAACTCTCAAGTGGGTCTGAGTCTCTGAGAGATATTTTTTAATTTAGACGCAGATATGAAAAAAGTTGGACCTTTTTGGCCCTCTTGGAAACGGTGCTTATCATGTTTGTGCATTCGTAAATGGATAAACGGAGTTATTCAACCAAAATATAATATTTCTCAGATAAATCTTTATACAGAAACTGCTTTAGATGACTTTATATTTAACTGCATTAGTAGAAATAAATTAAACAGGACTTTGTGTGTCAAAGAATTATTCGTGATATTTTATAGATTAAAATGATATATTTTCCTCAAAATGATGTGATCAAATAAATATAAATGACGTAGCTCGTTTCTGCGTCACTTTCAATTCAATATACAGGGTGTAAAAAAAAAGTACCGCGTTCCTTAAACCACATGTTCTACTGATGATACCAAACAACTTTTCTAAGGCACAAAAATTTTAGCACTAAAAAAATATTTTGCCTTTTCCATACAAAGATGCTCTCCGGGATCTGCAGTTTTGTATGGACAAGGCAAAATTATATTTAGAGCAAAATTTTTTGTGCTTTGCGAAAGTTGTTTGTTATCATTAGTAGAATATGTGGTTAAAAGGAACGCAGTACCTACTTTTTTTTACACCCTGTATTTAACTTTGGAAGCAAGGAGTTTAAATCCTGATTTCTACCGTATTTTTATATCCATGGGTATCGAATATTGAAATTCTGTAAAAGTAAAGACATTATGCTTGTTAGTAACGTCAATTTAAATGCAGAAGTGATCAAGAGCCGGGTTTAAAAATGGGGTCGCACATTTATTGGCCATTTTGATTTTAGTGCTTTTAAAAGTACAGTCAAAAGTTTTTAACAGCGAGTTCGGCCGAGGATTTTATGCAAACGACAGGTCCTCATTAAGTTGGGCAACAGACTGTCAGATTTTTACTACTTTACTTCTTGGGAGGCCTGTATAATTTATCTTGTTAAGCTTTAACAAAATTCTTTGAGTACATAAAAATGTTATTTTACTACTGCGAAACCAATTATATATTTATCGCCCTTTTTTAAAAACTTTATATTTTCATATTGATCACTTTTTTATCAAGAAATAACACACAAAATCAATAAATCCATTTTTAGATTCAATAAATCATTTCGTAAGCGAACGGTTGATTCGAAAAGGATCAGAAATGGGATTGCTCTCGTAGAAATAGCTTATTGCCTTTGATGGTGCACTTCATCGTACGGCAAACATGGGGCGGTAATGAGCCAGGGCCGGAGTTAGGAGTGGCCTTACAGAAAGAATACGCTTTTTTATGACTTTGTTTTTTGATTATTTTTGCTATTTGGATTACTTGTTCAAGATTATAAGATATACTATGCCACTGTACTGCTACTTATAATTGATTGCATAATATTACCGATTTAAGTAATCCTTACTTATTTTGTGAATTTCTAAAGCAACCAATATTATTATTTATTCTTTCTATAAAAAAGTTAAGAAACAATTAACCATGACATATTTATATTGAGGATAAGAGGCCCATCATCTATTTCTGCGACCATGCAGAAGGATTGGTACTTCCGTGCTGTCGAGTGCAGGAGTCGAAAAAATTACCAGTACTTAGTTCCCATGAGGCGAACCATCTTAAGGTCACAAAAGAGTCTCCCCATATCGCCCTAAATACGTCCCATACCAGAAACCCTGCAGCTGTGCCAGTCTACCGGTACGGCAATTTGACCACGCAGTGGGCCGAAGCGCGCCAACAACCCTCGAAATTAAGCAGACTAGACCTAAGTCAGGAGGAATACTAACCTCAAGATACGAGCAACATTTCATAAGGGTGATCCATACTAATAAATACAAAGTTGTGTTTGTTTGTTGGTCCTTTTTTAACTTCGTTAGAATAGATCGTCGTAATAGATTTATTTTGTTATGGAGATAGTTTGGTGGCTGGACTAGTGGAAACTTTTCGAGAAAATACCTTTTTCCCACGGGAAAACACGTAACGTCGCGGGTAAACTTCGCGGGGCGGAAAGCTAGAAGTATTTAATACAATATGCTCGCTAAAACAAATATGTACGTGCGTGCAGTCGTTTTATTGCCCGCTCTCTACGCAGAAATACACATCAAGAAAAACGAATATAGGTATCTAGTTCTGGGTTCATTAGTAGTAACACAATACCGTCTTGCGACGACGTAGGCAACAAATAATTACTTATCTCTCAACAAGACCAATTAGGTGGAAAATATCACTTAATTGGTGCACAACACAGGCCAATTAGAGTGTGGATCGAATTAAAAGTTTTGTTTACATGATAGCTGTACTAGCACGATGCTGCAAGGTATAGCTTACCAGCTAGCATAGTTCAAAAGTATTGTTTAGATGTATTTCAAAAGGAATAGAATAGAAAAATCTTTATTGCACAAAAATAATACACATACTAAAAAACAAACAAGGATTTGTGTACATTTATAGACAGCCTTATTACTAAGTGGCAATCTTTCCCAGGCAACGTGAAAGGATTGGAAAATTAGGTTGCATTTCTCCTTAAAAATTGTAAATTATCGTTGAAACCCATGTTTGGGCTCGGTTACACCAACCGTGGTCGTAGGTTAAAATTAGTAAATTATGAAATAAAGTATCAAGATAAATAGTTAAAGCAGTAACAATGATCACTATTTACCTACTATTTATTTTTACTTACATTTTTACGCTACTATACTCTACTTCACTCTACTCTACTATACGCTACTACAGTTGGCAACACCACTTGCAACCCAGTCAGCGGTGCAAGTATCAGCTTTCAGTTTAAAGGAATTAATAACAGCGCGAATCGGAGCCGAGCCCGATACCCAGCAGCAACTGGTAATAACCGCTATTACAAGGTGCACTCGTGGTAGACGTGTCAAATTCTCTGGGCTGGTTTTGATTACCTACTGTAACGGATATTTTTAAATTTTCTATAGTCTTCTTCAAGAGTTTATGGATAAGCATCGATGACTCTGTCTCGGTCATCAATGGACTAGACTAGAAAAAATCAAAAGTAAATCCTATCCAAATAAAAATAAAAAAACTCCTCTCTAAACAGATACTCATCTATGGCAACGGTTAAACTGTGTAATCCTGTTATAGCGCGGTATCGGGTTTCAATTAGGTGGAATTAATAACAAGCTAACCAGACTCCGGCTAATAACCGATGACCACTCATTTGTGGTGGTGTCGAGTTTTTTAACGCACTGAAATATGAATCATACGTACACATAGCAGCTTGCCGCCCTGCAGTTTCACCCGCGGCTAAATTAGTTTTCCCGTGGGAATGAGGTATTTTCCCGCGGTATAAGTAGCCTATGTCCGTATCCAGGTTACTAGCCGTTTAGACGAAAAATAGTAACAAACAAATAAACAGAGTTAACATTTGAAAATCTATGTAGCTGTAAGTAAATCGGTGTGGCTGAAGTTTTTTGAAATTAATTTCTGAACGTTAAAATTATACGGGAGATCCAGATTTTGTAATATTTCATATTTCCAGGATAAAGTTTTTTGTTGTTAGGTACATGTCTTAGGTATTCTAACCTATGCTGTAACACCCTCTATAATTTGTTCTTAAACCCTGTATAGCCACCCTTATGACTAAGTAATTTAGTATTGTCGTTTAAAATTCCCAAACAATGACTGAAAGAGCACATAGTTAATTAACCAGGCCATGTTACGGAATACGGTGTAACTGAACCATGGCTAAGGTCACATGCACACTGTCCACTGTCTTGAGAAAGAAAAAATCGTCAGAAGGTGAAATGTCGGTTCAAAAACGTTGACAACAGGGCTCACATAATGAGAGGAGAGGTACAAGTTGTTTCAGGTTTATTAATAAGATATTTAGATGATCACCTGATTTTCCTAAAAATAAGATAGATGTTTGGTTTGGTGGAACATATAACTTACTGTATCGTATACCTCCTGTATTATTATAATGCAAGGACCGTGAAAATTGCTGAACAATCCGGTTTAAGAAATTTTCAGAAAAGATATTGCGTAAAAATGCGAAATCCGAGAAATTGTAGCAAATGTTTTACCAGCTATGGTTTGTCCAAGCTAAACTAAGGTTAGGGTTAGTGTGACCGACCCCTAAGCAATCAATGTGTACTCGGAAGCGGCGATTTCTGTATCGGTTTTATGATCGCAATGGAGGCGAACTTTATTAAACTTAGACACGCTCATTAGAAACTCTATCAGGCTTAAACTATTTCTTAATTAGCACAACCATGTTTTCCATACAATCGTGCGTCTTAATGGCGAGGTATTGTTGGCATTACTCATATTGCCCATTGGTGATACTGATGTACTATAGTATGTACTATACCTACTGATGCAGTATAGGTACTGTTTTAACCATGGTTTGGTCTCATTGGAGAATGGGCAAACGTACAAAAGAAAATCCGCAGCTATTCCTAAGTATGGCGTTAAATATGCTGTGTTCCATAGGTGTGCGAGAATTTTAGGTAACTATTATTAATCAGCTCTTGAGACTGACAGCGGGTTTGAGTTCGCATCAGAAATGTCTTTTTGGTCCCGTCCTGTCAAATCCATATTTGATGTTGCTCTCAATCTTGAGATCGCTTCATAAATATGAGCCTATGACTTCTGCGTAAAAACGATCCATCGTCGACAATTTCGATCACCACTGGTCAGGAGCCGTATTTGTTAATCACTCGAATTGAAATATTCGCATACGAAAGAACAACATTCGCATGCCACATTGTATGGAAATCGCAGGCGAATATCACTCTTTCGTATACGAATTTTGATTCGAGTAATTCAAAAATACGGCTTCAGAGTCCAGATAGCGAACCCAAAAAAAAACTTAAAACACGACAAAGTAATGCACTTCTGAGAATTAGATAACTGTTTAAATTTTCATAAACTTGGTTTTACGATGCAATTCTAATAGACACGGGGCAATAGTCAGAACTGGCAATACAGAGTGGTATTCAGATCCAGTCAGAGTCGCCAATTATACTGCCAAGTTGAGCAGAGCAGAGCTAACTTGCAATCTAAAGCACTTCTAATTGATTCCAGCTCTGGAACTCCCTTGGCTAAAATTATTGCTATGAACGCTCCTAAATTTACCTTGGGATATCTGTTTCATTACAAAGGAACGTGGTTCGGTTAAATTGACGCAACCTTCCACAGTTCTTTTTCTATTTCTATTATTTCAATCAAAAGCTTAGAATTAGACCACTACTGGATCCCGAGGCATAAAAGTCAATTTTTTTGCTACTGAGTTCAGTAGACTGAGGCTGAGTTTTACAGTACCAGGCAGGCGTGAAAGAAATGACGTTTACAAAACCGATGTTTAATAATGTATGACTCTACTTTGTGCGTCAATGTCAAAAATTATGACAGCGTTCAAGTCACATGATTGAAGAAGAATATCGTTTTATCAGTTTTCGAGCCGCCCAATCGCCAAAAATTTACCACGCTAGCGCAACATTGAGCCCCCATTTGGCTCTCTCGGCTCAAAGCATTGTCCGTGCGAGGTGATTCGTGGCTAATTGTCAGTTGATCATGTTCGATCTGCGGCCCGACTGTAATTAAATCGCTCCACATCACAACCCCGCTGAATGCCCGCACAGAAGCCGTACAGGGCCGGAGCTAGGTGAATTTAAGGTCCATCTGGGTATTCCAGCGGTTTTATGGCTACTTGTGAGCTAATTTGGTCTCTTCTTGGCTTCTAGAGTCCAAAAGTCCAAACTAGGTGAATGGAAGTTTTATTACCCCATATTCAATATAGTCAATTAAATTTCGGCTTACTTGACTTTTGTACCTATCTAGATGTCGCTACAGTTTAAATTGTTTTTACATATTTATGAAAAGATGTTAACAATTTACCTCCACAGTTCCCACCCTAGCTACGGCCCTGGCCCTTTAACGTAATGGGGATCTCATAGGTAAGGTGATTAGATGGACTATTCAGCCATCAATGCGATTATTTCCGTTAAGACTACGGCGGATCATTTGCTTTTCAAATAAATTTTTAAAATATGGTACTTTTCAATGAAATTTGCAAATGGACAACAAATTGTTTTGCAGCCCATAAATAGTTATTTCTTTAAAACTTCAAAGAAATTTAAATTTTGAGACAACAAACATATGTTTGTGTAACTGATGTTTCGAAAGAACCTCTGCCAAGTTGCAAAGAAAAATCAATTTACTAGCCGCAAATCACATTGGTGTAATGAGATCAACTTAGATCTATGACTTCCCAAACCCGAAATTATAAGAAATGCATGCTTTTATCTATATAGTGTTCATCCCCAAAACCTACGTCAGTCTATGAATAATGAACGGAAAGTGAGTTTGTTCGTCGCCAGCCACGTGTCGCCTTTTGCGAGTGCTCCCAATACCAACCAATACAATACTACTTCGTTAGCGATGCGTTCTAATTCTTTTTTTACCCTACTACCCCAAAACGAGGGTTATATTTGCAGATTTGATGTCTGTAGTAATAACCGTTTTTGATTATAGAAATATAAAGTGTTAATTTGACTGGTGTTCATTAGATACAAGATACATTAGATATACCTATATGATACCATTCAATATAAGGTTTTAACAAGTTTTCTAACCCACGGTTTAATATTTATGGTTGTTTATTTAAGTTGCACAGTGGTATTTTGTGAACAGTACCTATTTGGTAGGTAGTTGTCTATGGGTGAAAGCATTGTTAAATCTGTGAGTTATAGATCTCGTCTTTATGATGATGGTTTGGTTAAACAGTTTTTGTTGTTGATTTTCAATTAATTCGCTTGTCTATAACACTAGCCACCACATGAATTGGTCATTGTTTTCATGACTAGAAAATTACCAATGTTGTCCCTTCGTCATGCATTACTAAACCTTATTAGTTCACCGAGGTGAAACAGTTCTAAGAACGGTTGCGTTCGCGTTCTTTGTAAATCGAATTTCTCAGTAACGGAAAGCGTTGGTTTAGCAGAATGCATAATGGTTGGAAAAATGTCAGAGTGCCAAAACATATGTAGGGTTCCGCGAAGAACTGCCGTGAATACAATCTCACCAGAAAATTCTGTGCTGGCCGATTGAGTATTCGGTACTGTATTTGGTGTATCGTTAAGTGCCATTGCCCATTACATTATAATTCCGTGTAGATATTTATGGGTCTATCTTCTTCATAAGAGCACAGGCGTGACTATAAAATGTACATGTATAAGTGTATTAAAGTTGGTTTTCCGCTGCGTGCAGACCGCTGATGTATGGTTGCCAGCGACAAATTGAAAACAGTAGCAAATGGCCCGATCGCGCCCCGGCCGCTCCACAGTGGCGAAGGATTTCTTGGTATTTTATGTTGGGATTTTGGATCTTATGCTTCCTTGCTTAATTTTTATTTACTACCATACTATTTATGAAACGTATAATTCTAAAAGATAGAACGTTTTGTTTTAATCAGCGTTTTACAGCTGTATTAATAGTTAACTGTACATATACATTTTTTTTTTTATGTTTACCTACTATTGCATTGAAAACAAATTTATTTATATTTCCTATAATCAAAATTGGGACATTTGAAGTAGACGTGTGTACTACGCTTCTAGTGGTAGAGCCATTTTCAAAATGTGTAGGTTAGGAACCTAATTTAAATTAAAATTACAATAGCATCCCTCAGAACTATAAAAATACTGTGTAGCCATTGTGGATGAATCTTTCTATTAGAATTGTATTCAATATAGAGTTCCGTTCGCGCAGAAAATGGCTATGGGACGCGAACCGGGCCCGCCAGACCTGGGGCCCGGGGGGTCCCGACCCTGAGTACGACCACCCAGACTCCTTAATTTTATTACAACATTTTAAAATTACTGCCTAGGATTTTTTTTTATTTTTTTTATTGTACATAGTAAGTAAATTCTAACAGTCAAATCAAACGCGATATATCGTCCAAAAGCAATGAAAATTTGAAAAAGTTACCCTACACAAAATGGTGTCAGCTGATCGAGTCGTTTTGTATGGGAGGAAATTATTTTTTCGTTTGTTCCTTGGGAAAAGTTGTTCAATTTCGTGAGTATAGGTTCATATTCTCAATTTTTTAGCAAATGTTTTTACACATATATAGGTAAGCATCCTTAAAATGTCACACGTTTCGGTATTTCAATTTATAACTCAAGACATTTCAGAAACATCGTATAAGTATAACAAAATTTGCCTAAATTGCGTAACAGAACTGGCCATAAAGAATCGTTCTTCAAAATCTCCACTCTGGATCCAATTTCGCGCAAAGTCACCGCAAAGCTGAGAAAAAAAGGAATAACATCATAAGGGGTGTTTGTCCCTCGCAAATAGTTAGATTATATAAATAAGGCGGCCGCACACGATACGATCTGCGGCCGGCCGGACGAGCGTTTCGGACAAAATTGAGTGGGGTTTACTTTAACCGGTTTTTTATGCTTTACATGAATTTACAAAACAATCCGTTTTCTGTGAATGGTTTATTTCATTTATAAGCCAATTTTAAGTACAATTACCTAGGTTATAAACTTACTACAAAATTTTTGAACTAAGAAAGTATTTTAATTAAGAAATCGAAACTTATAAACTTTTAGTTTTTCCACACTAAATTTCCCCATGCCTAGTAAAAATAATAAAAGATTGCTCAGTCTACTAAACTGAACTGAACAACTTTCACCAGAAAATTCTTTTAGGAAATAAATATAATTTTTGACTTTTCCTTACTTACATACGATCATGAACACCTCGGTCATACAATTTGTACAGTTTTTCATTTCCTGAAATAATTTCCTGGTGAAAGTTGTTCAGTTGCGTTAATTGACAAACCCCTATCAGTTTGCGTTAAGCTGTCCCTTACACCCGGTATGTTGCCTTATACCACGACACGAGTAATTTGATAGTGGTTCAGTCGCCCGCCCACGACTAGCGGTTTGTACTTATTTATTATAAGTAGTTATAGGTACTGTGGTAGGTACTAGCACTCTAGTCTAGAACTCGACACTCGACACTCGCCAACTCGCCACGCTATGAAACAAATCGCCAGTTGACATGTGATACTGATGTCAGGTTACCAGATATGATCTCTGTTAGAACTTACAATAATTATATTGCTGACTCTCTGCTTACCTGCATAATAATGATAAGCTCTAATATTACCTAATAAGTATTTTATTTGACTAGACTGGACATGTCTTCACACAGAAAAAGCGAAGACTGAGGGGTTTGTAAAATAAACCCTCAAATATAATTAACTTAAGTTTGATTTATAACAAATTTATTGGATCCTTGAAGACGTGTCAAACTGTGGAAATTGTAGTATAATTTCCATTATAGCATGACTCTACTTAAATATTCTTATAATATTGCTTACTGAATTGAGCATTTCGTTCTGCATGATTTGTTGCAAAGTAGGAACAGTCCCGGAGTATGTTACAAACGATTTTTTTTATTAACGCTTTGGAAATATATTGGATACTATAAATATGAATACAAACTTACTTATGTAAAAATGCTCTTATTCCTGAAGAGATTAATAAGATGCTCTAGACACCTATGGTTAAAGGACAATAAATTCACATACTCATCTATAAACAAATATCCTAAACAGGTTTAGTAAAATACTAGATTTTTCTAGGTCAATTTTCGGTATATTCCCACGGTGCCATCCCGGCGGGCTTCCGCTACTTTTTCTAATATAAAAATTTCTGATAAAAACTCAATTCAGAGAGTAAGAAATACAATCTTGTAGCGGAATCAAACAAATAGCGTATCTTCACCGTCCGATTCAAATTGTTGGAGCAATCGTGCTCGTACAGGGGTGGGATTGTGGGATCCAATCAACGAAACTAGTTCCACTGATGCCTATCACTGAAGTTTCACATTCAAAGATTTGTTTCTCAAGATTAAATCAAAGGCGAATTACAGTAGCGGCGAAAAAGAAATATGGCGAGTCCGGCCCTCACCCGGGCGGGGTGTCCTGCTGAAATTGCTTTCCAATCCCTCGGACTTTGGACTTGTAAAGAAGTTATTACCTTCCAAGGAGATAGCAGCGGGTCCGGCGATACGGATATATGTCTTTTTCATATGTAATATTCCTTTTTCGCGTTTTATTAATGGAAAATGTTTCGTGGGACAGTGCGGCCTCTCGCCTCGCTGATATTAAAAAAGCCGGCGGCGTCTTAGTGCGGTTTCTTTTATGAGATTCTGTTTGTGTTGCTCACTTGAAGAAAATATTGTTGTTTGAATGTTTTGCATACGATTTAAAATAATTATGTTGCGTTTCTGGTTTTGTTTAGCAGCCACTAATGAGCTAAATAATTGTTATTAAATATTAACATTCCCGTTGCGATTTATCGTATGTTAGTGTATGGTTCGTGTATTGCTTCGTTCGATAATGTTCGCTCTAATTGAGTCCACTAGACCAATGTTTGGAATTAATTAGTGTATTGTTTAATTGGCATCTCTTGTTATCTGTTTGTTTGGATTATTTATTCATTAGTGGTGTTCGTGACAGCTGAAGCAGACGCCATTATGGCGTATCGGGTTACACATTTCCATGTAACATTTTTTTTGTAAAATAATTAATTGGAATATTCAATTCAGCTCTGAATAAAATGGACTAGCTTTTCATGTCAGATTTCAGTACGAAATAATTACTTGAAGTGGGAGCTGAAACGTAGTATTTACAGGCAATTCAATTACCGCTAATTGAGAGATCAGTTTCACGTAAGTATCAGGCAGGGAAGGCGCGTGTGGGTCCGCTTGTCAGACAGGGGTGTCATTTGCAGGCCCACAGGACAATGCAAGCTAGGGTTGCTCTCCTATCAAACAGGAAAACAGCAGAATTATACCTACCTATTAATCAAAATTGTCAATTGCATACAACAATTTTACATGCATTATTCTAATGCTAAGGCGTTATTTTTAAGCTTTTCTCTAAACTCAATCTTCGGAATATTTTTGAGTGCAGTGTACCTACTTATACTTACTCGTATTTATCTTCTCTGGATCAGAGTGCAGATAGAGAGTTCTTCTACTTGTCAAGTGGGCTTAGAGTCGATCGACACGATGAAAACTGGTGACAGAGTTTTTAAACCGCCAAAAGTTTACGGCTCAGATCAGTAGATCGTGAAAGTACAAATTTGGAATATGTACCATAAAAATTGTGAATACAAAAAAGCTGCAACACTAGAACAGTCAGTACAGCAGGCAACACAGATGCGGGCCGCAGTCCGCGCGGGTTGATTACACCTGTCCGTCACGATTAATACAATATTGTGTGATTCAGATTGAATTAGCCACCATTGTCGAATTACCCGGGCAGGATGTAGGTATGTGTCGTTCGCAGCGCAGCTATTGAATATTTAGTAACCAATTTAGAACGTACGTAGGTACATACTCTCTATATTGTAAGGATTTCATCTCATAATGTTTTTGAACATTAGTTCAGTCTGTTCTATAGTATTATACTATCTATAGCTCAGTAATAGAAAGACATCATGTCGTCTTATAACGTTCCAAATAATATTGATCCAAGTACTTGCATCTTACAATACTACTTTTATTTACACTGTCACATTAAACGTCACAGCAAAGGACGCCAACAATATGTAGGTATAAATATAAAAACTAAACGAGAAATATTTTTTATTGTAATGTACATAAACTAAAATCTGAAATGTCATCCTCATTAGAGCTTACATACTAAATATTTGAGTGGGATCCCGTGGGAAATTCTCCATAGAGCACTGTTGCGTCGATAATTGCTTGATTGTTTGCTGCGGCCCCTACTTTCAGCCCAATTGACCACGAATGCCGTTCCGATAGCTTAATATTTACTTGGAATGTTTAAAAAGATCTCGTGCGGGACGGAGATGGAGGAAAATAAAGAGGTTCTGTATTAGTTTTTCTTTTTTAATTGTACTTCATCTGTCTCTTGTTTTCTTGTTATTTGGTCAGTAGTTTTTGGAAAAATTCTATTAAGGTATGAATTTGAAATAAAATTTATATTAAAATTGTTTGAAACGAGAACACTCTTTGTAATAAGACCGCGTTTCTGCACACGAAAGGTAATTCATAAAAAAGGATATTTGAAACAAAAAGTAACAAATTATTTACTAAGGTAGGTAATTGTTATGGATTTGGTATTCATAAAAAAATAGGCCGATGTCGATAGCCCACGTCCAGTAGGTACTTACGGAACCCTAAAATCTAAGCCGGGTGCGCAGGAGTGTTTATTTGGTCAGCTGTTCCGTCGGTCTCAATGTTTGAACTTCTATAACAATAAGTGTTTAATCTTTACGGTAGATGTATGTTTTTTAAAAAGCTGTTTTGAATAAAATTTCGCTAATTTGCCTTTGTTTGTTTCAGGTGAGGTCAATAGCAACAAAACTCTACTGACCTTATAAAAACGGGGTAAGAAATATTTTTAATACTTATTTTATAACATTATTACCTAGTTACAATAATTTTTACCTATTCATTTGAATAAATACGTATAAAAAAATACACAAACTATAAGAAAGTACTAACTACTTACTACAATATTTGGTATACAATACACAACACACTACGTTTTTTTACAATTAATATTTTTATTAGACAGATAGGTAAGGGAAAGACACTACGGCCCGTATTTATAATCAGCTCTCAAGAGTGACAGCGAGTTTGAGTTTGTATCAGAAATGTCATTTCAGTACAAAACGATCTGTCAAATCCATACTTAATATTGCTCTCAATCTTGAGATCGCTTTATAAATACGACCCTACATAACTCACATTACTAAATTATAAGAACAAAAAAAAACATGATTTGAACTTATTTTCATTTGAACTAATATCATGATCAACAGCTCAGTCAGACATAGCGTTCAGTATTTATTAATGGCTCTAATAAACACTCTTTTAGATTTGTTTTTTTTTTTATAAAAAATAATCTTTTTTAGGTAGTTTGCAAACAGAGACTGTATTCCCAGATGAATGGCAATGGTGCCGATTCTGTTGTAGACACAACTTAACTTATTTTGGCTTGGACCTGTCTCCTTCTAAAATTTAATTAAAAAAAGAGACAGCAACACACGGCTGAATCCTGTCAAAGTGACGTTAGGTACACTCCTAAAATAAGCTTGCTTATTTAATGCAATATAGGTATAATTACGTCACTGACAGAATTATAAGCAGCTGTTGTATTGGTATCTTTTTTATTTAAATTTTAGATAGTGACAGCACCAAACTTAATTAAGTTGTGTCTACACTGAAAAAACTGATAATGATAGATGACGTGAATTCAGCTTAAAACATGATGAATTCACGTAAAGTAGGGAGCATACTGACATCACCAAAAATAAGGATGATAATACTGTTGCTGATGATAACGGCATTTAAGAGGACATATCATCATGGATTTAGTGGGATGAGTATGCATTACTTAATTATGTTCCTACTGTTTATGTTCCATTTCCTCATATCTCGTGGTATGACCTATTATTTTGTGATGACGTGCTCACGTCTCCATTGATGTCCTACCAAACTATTAATATTTCCTCTTATTTTGGGTTATGACCTATTATTTTTCCTACTATTTCGTGACGACGTCATCACATCTCCTGTGGTATCATACCAAATATTATTATTTCCTCTTATTTTGGGTTATGACCTATTAATTTTCTTACTATTTCGTGACGACGTCATCACATCTCCGGTGGTGTCATACCAAATATTATTATTTCCTCTTATTTTGGGTTATGACCTATTATTTTTCCTACTATTTAGTGACGACGTCCTCACATCTTCGGTGGTGTCATACCAAATAATATTATTTCCTCTTATTTTGGGTTATGATCTATTATTTTATACGTTTTGAAGGGAAACCAGAGTTAACGATACCAACCGCTCCGGCTTACTTATGATAACGCCGTGAACACAACGATACCGCGTTTCAGATACTAACAGCGACATCTCTCGGATTATTTGTGCGTAATCAGAAGCTCGAGTATGGCCAAATATACATAATTCATCAACCTAATGACGTAGGAATTTAATTTATAAATAGCGCATCATCTAATTAGAGTAGATATATCCTGTCAGTTGGGCCTACTGCTTCCGTCAAAGTGTGAACGCTTCACTACACTAACCTTCCTTTCCTTGTAATTAATTCCTCCTACTACACTACAGTTTCAAGTAAACAATAAGCAGTAATCCCACGCTATTTCCATTCATGTAAGATATGAAATTATTCTTTTGATTTATGTTTTCAAATAGGCGCACTGCGAGCTCAGAACTTTAAATTAGAATTCTGTTATGTTTTTATTGTAAGTATGAACACTATAAGCAACAAAATCTTTTTAAAATAAATTGTATATCTCTACATACATACATACATATACATATATTCACGCCTTTTTCCCTAATGGGGTAGGCAGAGCGTAATCGACCTAATCAAAGGTCGTTCCGCCACGTTTGACAAGTTTTGAGGGTTATTCCAGATAGATCTGTATATTGCTATAGTGACAGGTTGTCAGCCCATCGCCTAAATTAGAATACTGAAACCCTCGAATCCCTTAGCTGATTTTTACAGCATGCCCAGCAGGAGATGCAGCTGGCACATTCTATGTTTTTCTATCACTTCCAGTCCAGCATGGAAGAATCTCTATGATTATAATATTCTCATTTACCATCCCGCCTCAGGGAAGTTAAAAGAAATACTAATGTAGTAGGAAATCTCAGAAAGTTGATTAGTGTCATCGTAAATTTGTAGGAATCATACAAAAGTTGATGAAGCTCCTCTTAAACATGACTTTCAGTAATCGTATTATAGTATTCTACCCTATTACCTACAATATGGTGACTTCAGTATATTTTAAGAGATACGTCTTCATATAAAATATGAAATCTGCATTAAATACGGTGACACTTTCATTGTATTTTATAAATATAATCTAAATTATGAGTATCATTCAAATTTGTAAGAAAGTGTTTTATTTACGATTACTGAGTGTTGTTGTATGAAGAAAATAATATTATTTTAAGTGACCAGTTTTTAAGGTGATAAGCATCATAATATTACCTTAATTACCCAAATAATTTGATTACATCTTACACGTTTTAAAAATGGCATGATATTGAGCTATTATCTCCTTTTCTTATGACAACGCACCTATTTTACACCGATATCACGATATTTTAAGATTACGCCAAAATGTCATTTTTCTCAGTGTACAGCAAATTCGACACCAATAGCACATTATGCATGCAACCACGACACATTAGTGTTATAGTGTCATATCTAAACACACGTCGAAATGGATTCAATGTAAACAATCAGAGCTATATGGGAGCAAGTATTGACCATCGATTATAATTAAATCGTGATCAGCATTTGGAGGCCGATTTAATCATGTGCATACCAAAATACGACGGTACTTTTGGTATTACATACGTTTACCTACAGGAATCGGTCAGAAATTCTTCAATCATCAAGTTCTACTTAGTTCTACTAATAATCATAATAATAATTAAAACTACCCAAATCTACCTACATTAATTTACAGAAATCAATAGTACTTGACACATGTTCCATAGTCCGACGTTTCCTTACAAACGCCACAATATTCCAACCGGCAATTA
>JARACY010001670.1:0-53900 GCA_029255725.1 Scrobipalpa atriplicella | reverse complement strand
GCCATCTTTTGGGTTTCATTTTAAAATTACTTTTTAATGTGAATTGTGGGTTTTGTTCTAGATGTAATTTTGTTTTTGCTGAGTAAATTAGAATTGTTTTTGGTTTATTCATATTGTGAGCCGTTGTAGGTTTATGTTAACAAGAGTTGGATTTATTTTAAAGGTCAGTATAGTAGTATTATTGTAAAGTTTTAAAGTTCATGAATTATATTTTACTCAAAATAAGGCAGTTTCTTATATATATATTTTATCAATAGAATTCTATAATATAATAAACAAAAGGATATAAACTTATCGTAATAGTTCATTTACGTACAGTAAGTATGAGATGACATGACAGAAAATGACAAAAGGATATAAGACACAAGTCAAATAATTTATTCATAATTTCGTTAAGTCCTACTATTTCTTTGATGAAGTCGGGTTAAACTTCCAAACAAAGCCCATCTTGTATACCTGCACTGCAGCATAACCAACTATTACTGCGTTAAGCCCTGCCTTTATCACAAGATCACTGAGACTATAACCCCTGGCCGGCTACTGGCACACCTCTCACACAGTAAATCAAACGTCTCTTGTGTACTAGGTAGTTTCCCACCGTGTCATACACAATACCTTCATGCTGGTAACAGGTTATTACTGGGGAGGAAATATGAGCTGGGCCTAAGATAACGCTGGAGAAATATCATCCTTTAGGGACAGGGGAGTAAGAAATGTTTTATTTAAGTAAAAGAATATGCCTAAAATTATAACCTGCTCCGAGTTTTAAAATGTGTGTTTTTCTTTAAAATTGTTGTATTTTTTTAACTACAATAAATTAATTCAAATAACATAAGCTCAACTGCTGTGAACAATAATTTTATCAACAGAATAGATAAGGAAATCTCCTTCGTAATTTGATTTCAAAACCACCAAATTACTAACTATCTAGATCCATCGCGTGCAAGAAAAAGGAAACTGTAAAAAATAGGAAGCAGAAGCAATTAAAGAGATAAAATAAAAAATAACAGCTATCTGCAAACATGGAATATTATTTGGGCGCATAAACGGTCATGAACGCGCGCAAGGTTTTTATGTGAACGCAATATTTAAAAGTAGGTTTTTGGAGGACGAATGGAAGGATTTTTCCGCTTATTCTGTAAAGTATGAAGAAACTGGGGCTGATAGTGTTTGGTAGGTTTATACAATAACAGAAAGGGTATTATGCGCCTTGAAGGATGTGATTCTACCCATGAACAAGTACCTACCTAACCACTGGCCCTCAGGAACATAGATCGAATTAAGACAAAATAATTGTCTTCCCATACTAAATTTGCAATCAGCTGGTCGTTGGTAGGAGGCTTTTTTTTCAGTTTTTTGACCTTAGTTCATTGGGAAAAAATTGTTTAGTTTCATGACCAGGTTCACATTTTTCCGGGTGAATAAAGTCGACATGTGCGTTTTACAAAAAATGGATTAAATTAATTAAATAAACTATTGGTACATTGACTGACTCATTGACTGAATTATCCTCTACGCTCAGAATAGGATGCGGTTATATTCTTTTAAAATTAACATTGGTTAATATGTATGTGTCGTATGGATAATAAGAATTTATAGCGAAGTACGCAAATGGCGACTATTACACCTAGTGACAATTTCAAATCAGCGGCTACCAAAAATCTATCTGTAATTTCACAAACGTTCCCCTTCCCGTCCCATCTCAACATTCAGTAAGAATTTCAATGCGTTATCTCCTTCTAAGGGCTCGTAAACATTGCCATAAATTGTTGTTATTTGTAAAAAAATCGCAACGGCCCTTTCGAGATGTTTACGTTTATTTTAACGTTTCCCGTAAAGGCGACAGGTACGCCATTTTCTGAGGTTACGATATAATAAAGATATTTTTAGGGGCAGTAAAATATATCACGGCGAATACAATCGTTGAGCGTGTGACAAAGATTGCAGTCAAGGTTATTCTGAAGTTTTTGCGATTATTTGTATTTTAAAATTTTAAAGGGTCTAAAATAATACCAACTCTATTTTGATGAGTGAAATTGTAATACTTAGAACTATTTTTACAGATTTTAGTTGTGTTTTATTTATTTTGATTTTCCCATGTTTCAGATCCATTCCAGGAGCTGTGTTCACGGGAGACTAGAAACCGATAGTATCCCGCAACCACAGCTCCTGGAAAGGGTCCGAAACGTAGGAAAATCAAAATAAATTTAAAACACAACTTAAATCTGTAAAAATTGTTTTATAAAAATGAGCGACTATATTGATGTGATTATAACCATCTAATCTACCTATCTCAACCACCTGATTCCCAATATGAGGAGGTCATGTCAATGCCTTCAAGGAGTCTAGATGATTTTGCTTATTTTGTTTACCCTTGGCCAGTATAATTTAAAACGGTCCTCTGGTAAAAAGTACATAGTCCCTCACTGCTGAGAGTCATGAGTGACTCCTTAATTTATCAACGGCCTGTCTCTACATGTCATGATCAGCCGCCTGATGTAGTGCGGCGCTGACGGTTATCTTTAGTTCTTTTCTTTGAATACTTGAAAGACAATCTCAATTTTATTGGTCTCTGGCATTATTAACGGAATATATAATAGGTACGAATATATTTTTCTAACTTCAAAAGAATATCACAGTTTAATTTCATAATTTTGTTTGCTGCCCAGACCATCAACTTTCCAGCTGATTTAAGCTCGCACTTTGTAACTTATAGCCAAAGAAGCGCTAACTTAAAAATTGTTAAGGCGCCTCAACTCGCAGGTGAGCAGTATTAGTTTCACTTTGAATATTAAAACAGCAAAGCGATAACTTTCCCGCCACTTAGCTCTCAAGTTTGATGGCAAAACTAAAACTTTTATAAAAATTAGCTCGCCTTTTTATGTGGCCATAAATTTATTTTAAACTGTGAAGTTATAAAACTAGGTGAACTTCTGTAGGTAATGAAGAGTTTATCATGAATTATGGCTAATTTCAAAGCACCTTGGCTTTATTTTTTTTGTTTTTTTGGATTACTACAATTGTTTTTTATTTTCTTTTATTTTTATTTTTATTTTTATTCTGCACAATCTGCAGCATTTCCTCAATACAGGGGCATAAAAATGTTTTTTTTTTTAATGCTAGATGTCGGGTTATAAATACGTTGCTCACGTCCACTTATGATAAATCTTTTCTTAGGTTACGTTATAAAAGGAACCTGCTCTCCAAATTACTTATGTAAATACATAACATTACAAAACATAACCTGAAAATCGCCCAAAAGAAAACAATTTTCCGAAATCGTACAACACGCCCTCTATCGTATTTCAGACGAACTTCTAACCCACCGATAGACAAGAACACGAACCCTGCCGGAACAACCACCAGTAAATTATTTCAAACGTTTTCAAAAGATGGCGTTAACTACAGCAACTCAAGTGAAAATGGTTCTCTCGGGTTACAAGTAGAAGGGGCGCCACCGCGCTCATAAGAAATCTGTGGTAGGAGCTTGGAGTTAGAAGGGTTTTTACATGGATGTCGCTACTAGTATCCATAAAATCTTATTAAGTTACTCAGCTTTTCTCTAGTTCTGACACACAAAACCACACGAAACCGAATATTTTTTTCAACGAACCTTGGGTATCTAAATTAATAAATTGCCTCACCTAATACAAAATAAGTTGGCTCACTGAGGGCCAAAAAATCTCAAAATAAGTGTAGCAAACAATAAATAATAAAAAGATAAAAAAAAGTTAATTTTCCATTTCGCAATAACACTCCCATTTCGATCCAGTATTGAAATTTCATCACTAGAATATAGTCAGATAGATAGTTTAATTTTCTTAATTGGATTGAACCTTGTATAATATCGTGTTGAGCATTTAACTAGATAATTATAACTACTGATATTATTGAGTTTCCAGCTCAACAAATAACAAATTTACCTATTAAATACGTCAGAACCTTGGGTAAGACTATAAACGTGGGAGGTATTCATCAAATTGTATAAGGGTCTAGTAACTAAACTTTAGTTCGAGTTAGTATTATAGTATGAGAGTTTTACAACTGTGAATAATCTGTTATGAAGGGTAATTTTATGCAAATGAACAGACTTTGGTTTGTACAGTATATTATACATATTAATTTTTATCTTAATATTTATATTCATTTCGAGAAATTCAATTATTTAAAAATATGATTTGTTACACGAGGGATGATAACTACCTCTTACAATACAGGGTGTCTTATGCAGAGAATGGGCGCTTTCGACGGCACGGCGAGATCACGTGACAATATCTATGGGAATCGATGACATGCCGTGACGGTGCCGTGCCGTCAAGTGGAAAAGCGTGTCATATAATTTCATTGATTTTCATACATTATCTCACCTACGATATCGTCGACGGTACCGTGCCGTCGCCGTTGCCGTTGACGTGCCGTATAGTGGAAAAGCGCCCGATAGGGTTATATTATAACCATTATAGTATCCATATAATCATCCATCGTGAAACAAATTATATTTTTAAATAATATTAAATCGGTTTTCATTTCCAATATTCTAGATTCAAGCCGTTGGTAAAATATCGCCTTTCCAAATTAGATCAGATGTTATCTGAAATTGAACGTAACGAGGCACTTATATAAATCCTTGTATAAAGGTTTAACAATACCCTTCACCCTGTTAATCGTCCCATTGTACCTTTAGAAGGGCACTCACCACACAACAAGGCGATTAGGTAGCTAGAATTTCCAGGACATCAATTAGAAAATGGTATGGTTTGTTAATACTTCCATGCTGGACTGGGAGTGATAGAAAAACTTAGAATGTGCCAGCTGCATCTTCTCCCGGGCATGCTGTAAAAGTCAGCTAAGGGATTCGAGGAGTATTGTAATTTAGGCGATGGGCTGACAACCTGTCACTATAGCAATATATAGGTACAGATCAATCTGGAATAACTCAAAACTTGTCAGACATGGCGGAACGACCTCTGCTTAGGTCGTTTACGCTCTGCCTACCCCATTAGGGATAAAGGCGTGATTATATGTATGTATGGTTTGTTTATAGTTTGACATGGCTCTCGATGAACGGATTGCCTCGTAATTACCTATCTCAAATCAGATTTGCTAGATTAGTTTTCAAATGTATTTTTTCCTAGCAGTTTTTTTTTTGCATTTTTCTATTCTTGTAGTGTCAAATGACGATGACGGTACGACCACGCTTGTAATGAAATTGGCAAAAAAATATACATGACGCAATCATCAAATCATCTTGATTTATTATATTGATTAATAGATGATATGATAAGATATAAGTTAGTACTTCTTACACTAAGGCTCGTATTTATAAAGCAATCTCAAGTTTGAGATCAATATTAAGTATGGATTTGACAGGTCAATTTGTACTGAAATAACATTTCTAATATGAACTCAAACTCGCTGTCACTCTTGAGAGCTGATTATAAATATGGGCCTAAGCGCCTCAGCCCATGTCCAAAAAAAACCGCGTTCAATTTTTTGAAATTTTGTTTTAACTTGACTCTCCCACCCACTTTATGAAAGGGAATAAAAACCAAAGCACGATAAAAGAATAGTTATACCTAAGACATGAAAATTGCAAAATATTTATTTTTTTTCAATTTTAATCACGCGGAAAATATAGAAACAAGTAATAAAGCTCTACTTAAAATAACCAATAATTTGAGCCGAATCTTTCCAACGGTCCTTCAAAAAGTCTTTTAATGAAACGAGTCTCGATTTTCTTTCCTTCCTTTTTCTTTCAATTTACATCATTCGTTCCACAAAGTTTAAGTCGCAGAAATAAAACCTCAATAATCTCTTTCACGTTACAAACTTTTTGCTTATCGAAAAATATTGAAACAAATTGACTAAGACTGATCATGACTGTATTGTATGTAATTCTTCCTGAATCTTCAACATCGTGTTCTGAAATCCATATCAAATTATCGTCCGGTACTCCCTTATTCCCCGTCGTACGATATTCCATCAATATTCTCTGTAACTGATTGCATACTAAAATAGATTGGATATTCATGGTGCTGAATATTCATTTATCCGCAGCTGAGCTTATCTTTTGGCCACCAAGCACAGCACATGACTGAGGGCTTAGGAAGCTTGGCTTTTAATACATTCGCTACCAACAACATTATTGTTACTGTAGTAGTTATACACAAAACATTTTGATAGGGATCTGTCAATATGTAATCGAATTGCCAGCGACATAGCAAGAAAGTAGATAAAAAATAGTAAAATAACAACAAATTTAGATCTCTAAATTCAAAATATCTATAATAAATCATGTGAAGATTCAGCAAGTCATAACAAAAAAAGGGGAATGTTTGTGAATAGCTACCCCCTGTGGCTACCCCCTGCAGCATGCAGCCGCGATAAGGCTGCAATAGCTAATTTATATCGCATCTATCTGTGAAATTGTATGGAAATTTTAAAGATCTCTCTTGTCGTGTGGGTTTCAAGTCGATAGACCCGATGAACCTCGGTGTCAGAATTATCAAACCACCATCTTACTGATGGGTTTGATTTCGCGTCCTTATCGTGCCTACAATACACATCGGTAGATAGAGTCTTCATCCGTAGCACAACGGTACGTTAGTTCGTAGCAGTTAACTACGTTCGTAGCACATCCCTACGTTCGTAGCGGTACGCTACGAAATTTTATTACAAGTAAGTTTTCATGATCATTTATATCGCAGCTAACTCTAGCTATAAAAAGACATACATATATACATATTATCACGCTGTATCCCTAATGAGGTAGGCAGAGCGTCAACGATCCAAAAACAAAAAGAGCTATAATGGGTATTTTTTTTTAAACAGCAATCAATAAGTAATATTTCCCAATGTACGAGTATTTTTGTTACCACAATACTTGGTAAATAATAATTATTGTTGCCTTATAAAGCAGCTGGTATTATTACAGGTAAAATGATATGAGGCTTCTCATGAAAACAACATCGAGTTCCGGGAAATATTTCATTGGAATTAATAATGTGCAGATTATTCTTGGACTTTGTTCAAGTTAATAATAAATTGTGAATTCACAGTATTAGCTCTTTACTCGAGAGTAATGTAAGAGTGAGTAGAAAATTAAAATTTCAATTCTAGCGTCAGCACGTCATCAAAATAATAAAAAAAAAAACTAAAATGTCTTTTGCTGGATCATATTTGATTCTGTAAATGAATTTAGTTTGTTTATTTTAAATAACTACAATTTGTATTGTAGATATTACGTTTGTTAGCCTATCGCCTGAATTACAATATACTGGAAGCCTCGAATCCCTTATCTGGTTTTTACAGCATGCCCGGAAGGCGATGCAGCTGGCACATTCTATGTTTTTCTATCGCTCCCAGTCCAGCATGGAAGCAACTAATTACTCATTCTAATTATTAGTTGTAGATAAGTCATATATAGTATTACGCAATACTTGCTTGCTAACAAACAAAATCTCCTCAATGCCTGTCTGTACGTAAGTAAACATAATTATGCGCGTGAACATTCGCTAAAGCGCTTTGATCTTATTAACCTCTCGTTAAGTCAACGATTGAACTTGTGTGAAATTTATGTAAATACCAGTAATTTGTAAGCCACACAAGTTCTCCAGTTTGGAGAGTGAAGTCAGTTAATGCACCAGCAAGATATAAGGCTGTATTTACGATATCAGCGGGAGCGGAGCGAGTTTCAAAGTAAAAGTGGAGCGTTTTATATATTAGTTTTCAGCCTGTCCGTAGATCTCATGGCATTTCTGACCATTCCTGTTGCCGTCTTTGTTTGCGTTTTCAGTAACCAATCTCGAGAATAGAGGTATGTCTAATTAAAACACGCATTTACAATCAAACAACTCGTCTATACAAACACCTTTGATGCTATGTCAACTTTGTAAAATATTTGCTGAACTTAGATTCCCGTGAAATGTAAAATTCAAAAATCAAAAACACAACACGAGTTCTCTCGATGTCTTATTTTGTATGACTTGATACACTGCTTTAAAATTTCGCGAGTGTGCAGGTTTTTCTTCACCGTAAGTGCGTTGAATAGGTACACAATAAATTCAAAAAAAAAACATTGTAACGTGGAATTTAAAACGCAACCACACACAAGGCGCGGCGGCCTTTTTAAACTCCCAAGCTCTTCGTACAGTAGGTATCACTATGGCAAACTAAGGCTCGTAGTTATAAAGCGATCTCAAGACTGAGAGCAATATTAAGTACGGATTTGACAGATCGTTTTGTACTGAAATGACATTTCTGATACGAACTCAAACTTGCTGTCACTCTTGAGAGCTGATTATAAATACGGGCCTAAATGTTTAAACCCGCTTCCGCTACCGCTTGTACTTTGCTCGCGGCCGTATTCTTGCCGTGTAAAAGGAAATCCATTAGTATGCCTTAGCTGTGTGTTTGAAACAAACAAACCTGAAGACGAATGGAGAATATTAATTTTACTGTGAACTCTGTTAGAGGGTTATTGAATTTTGTGGGAGTTAATTTATACGTCTTAGGGTCAGTTCACACCAGAAAGCGACCGACCGAAGTGAAGTTGCTTGAAAATGTATCTTGTTGCGTAGACCGACGCCGCTAGGAAAATTAAGTTATTTCAATGATATGTCTTTCTTTGTGCATAGTGAATAAATAAAGTTCTACTTATGGTATGTATCAAGCTCTAAAAAAGTGCGCGGCGCGTCGCGTCGCGTCACTCCCCAGTGTGAATTGACCCTAATTTGCCTTGATATTTGAAAGTTTTAAGACGAAGGCTTTTTTTAGTGGTTGCTTAATTCTAGAAAACATTATAATTGTAGAAAATACTAACAAATACGGTATTGTGTCTTGATTCCTTGTGCAATTAATATTTTCTTTTAAATAAAGACTGCTTACATTTTACAAGCAATCGAATAGTATTATTATAACAAAAGGTTCCCAGTTCAATTGTAAAATTTGATCCCAATCATGTTCAAATTAATTTCATCCATGGCGGATTATTCTCAAGTATAAATTAATTTGCTAATTTATATACTAGAGAAGGAGAGAGCAGCCATTGACGTTCCAATTACACGCTCGATTTGTTACATTTCCGTTCCCTTGTACTTGAGAAGGTCTTTACTTAGGCCCGTATTTATAATCAGCTCTCAAGAGTGACAGCGAGTTTGATTCCGTATCAGAAATGTCATTTCAGTACAAAACGGCCTGTCAAATCCATACTTAATATTGCTCTCAATCTTGAGATTGCTTTGTAAATACGAGCCTTATTTAGAAATTTCAAAGCAGAATAATTAAAAATAAACATTTTTTAAAAAAAGTGTAGATCAAAGTAAACTCAGGGATATTACTTAAACTTGTAACATCCGGCAGTTCAGTGGGCCTGAGAAAGGGTAGTGGGTTGAAAACATGTATTGTTTTGGCCGTCCTGGAGACTAGGAAATTATGAGATTTATAAGGCGCCAATAATTTGCCTAGTACAAACGTTTAAACAAAGTGTATTTGAGTGCTTTATATTGAGGATAGATAAATGAAACTATAAATTTGGTCTTTGTCCATGGGTTCCACTATTGTAGAAATAACATATTACATTATACAAGGTAATACTTTGTCACCATCATAAAATATTCAATATAAATACATATAGGTTGCAATTATAGCATATAAAGGATTGTTCCTCACATCCACATACTAAAAGATTGGTACTTAAGAAATAGTTTACTCAAGCCGAGGTAGTGCCCATGTGACAATTTAAAAATAAAGAAAGCTTCTAGCTGACCTTAGAAAAGTTTGTGAAATTGCATAGCGTGTAGGGCAAGCCGAGCAAGTGAATTCCACTGCATGGAAGAGGTGCACATAGTTAAGCAGGAAGCTGCAAATTTCATACACATGCAGACTTCAGTATCGGCTGCAGAAGTACAGCTGATCAGGGTCGCCGCGGGTTAAGCCTGGCCATGGCCTTCCTTCAAACATCAAGCTTAAAATTTTGGGATGGACTTTGGACTAGGACCGTGGACTAGGACCGTGGACCCTGTAACAAAATTTGGCCCATCACTGTACAGTTCTATTTTTTTTTACTAAGAACGCCAGACCTAACAAAATATATGGAAATACATACCACATAGGGGGAAAAAGACCAGCTTAACAGCACATGCTGGAGTCAAACTCTACTCTCTTGTAGATCCTGCGCAGTTGCGTGCGTGGCATCCACACATCACACAATCAAAATCTGAAAGAAAACAAGCGAGATGAAATACGGCTAACGGAGCACGTAAGATGTAATGAAAACTATCGAAAATCGACACTCACCGGCCTTGTTGAGTCAGGCCACATTAAATATATCGCTCAATGCGATCCGATGCTGTGAATCGGCTGAATCACGATCGAAAAAACTGCCATCTTGAAATGTCAAACTTTTCTAGACCGGTCGGCAATGACATTGGAAGATACAGCCTAAACTCCCGTGGAAACAATTAGAATTTCTGAAAAGGCTAAACGAAAATTGCAGTATTATTTTATCCTGAAAATACTAGATAAAACAAAGCTGAAACGCAATAAATATTAAAAATTTACTAAGCAAATACGAAGCTATGACAAACTAACGCCATCTGTATGCAAATAGAGGAACAAACACACACCGCGTGAGCGCAAGCGCATGTGATACGGCGAAGATCCGCTAGATGTCACTAAAACCGAATTATAAATAAAAGTAATCTTGTAAATAAGAAAAACACGATTTTTTTCGTGTTACAGTTCCGTTTTGGTTGGGTTACGAATTATTTTATTTCAAAACTCATTTTTGAAATAAAATAATTCGTCTAAACCTGTGCCCTGGAAAAGAAAACCAAAGAACAGAAAACGACAAACCGAAACAAAACAAATCAGTAGGAGTACCAAGAACAAAGACCGCACCAAACCAGTAAGAGCTCATGGAATAGCCAAAACAAACACAAATTACCATATATAACTCCAACTAAACAATCATAACGCAAATGTAATGATAAAGTGCCCAAACTATTTTGAATTATTAGTGAACACTTCAAATAAAAATTTCCCACACGTGGGCAAAACAAAAATTACTGCTCCAAAACATAAGAAATCGATATTTCTTATTCAAAAATGGCGCTATCTTATAAAAGAAATACACGCCTAAACCAAACCTATCAGTTCCAACTATGAGAAAAGGTCTCCCTATGAGAGGGGTAGTGGTCCAATATCCACGACTTACGGAGTAAAACACTAAACCCTAAATCATTTAATACACCACTCCTTACTACAACGTGGGGCAACCGTATAATAACCTACACAGTACTAAGCAATGCCAGCTTCAAACGCCAAAAAAAAATATGATTCAAACTAAGAAACAACTTATCCTAGCATGCAGTAGGTCGGACAACTCCCAATATGTTGCCGACACCTTCTAATCTAAAACACAAACACAAGAGATCGAATAACTACTTATCCCGTTATCGACTCAACTTAACTACTAACTTACCAGTCGACTTTACTAACAAATGGCCATCTACTGCTAACTAAGTCTCGAGAGTATCTATTATTATAAACAGAACAACACAACACATTAGTATGTTACCTACGGATATTTACATTTTGTACAATGTATACTTTCTCTATGGACATACCAAACCACGAAATACCAACCGTCAGCGCTTTACTTCTACCAGCGAAACATACCTATCATGCGCGGACCAAATGTACCTACGTTACTCAGCCTTCCAGTAATCGAACTCCAAACAAATTGATAGCCAGCGTCAGTACCTATGTTCTACAACCTCAATATATTCCCTACTAGTACGGACAAATATGAAAAAAGGCAATCCTTTATAATACTTATTTTTTAAGTCTTAATGTTATTTAATTATACTTATTATAAATTGAGACAACACAACCTGAAAAATATACAAATATGAACTAGGGCACAGTGGTGCAAACGCCAAGTTCAAAAAAATATATATTTTAGTCATAACGGACTATGTCTTTAATGTGAAACTTTCCCAAATCTTTCCCATCAAGGGACTTCAACGAATATACTAAAGGGGAATGTTTATCAGAAATAATGCATTTCTCGAATTTTGGCGCTAATTTCGCCGAAAAATGCTTAATAGCGCTAGAAAGCGGAAAACAACGTTTATAAGCAAACTGACCAACCTGCAACTGCACTGGTCGCTTACGTAGATTATAATACTTAGAATTATGTTCATGGGCCTTTTTTAGATTGGCACGAACCGACAAAAATACGTTTTTTAAATTGCTCAGTGAATCTGAGAACGAAGTAGGATCAACTATTGTCACCTGATTAGGGTCAATAGGATCATCAGAACAATATAACGACCCGTCTAAAATCATATCCCTACCATGGACTAACGAATAAGGACTAAACTTCGTACCTTCGTGAACAGCGGTGTTAAGGGCACATTGTATTTCACTAATGTTCTGGTCCCATTTTCTATGGTCAGAACGCACGTAAGATGCAATGGCACGGCCAATGTCACGGTTTACCCGTTCCGTCTGATTCGTCTGAGGATGATATCTAGGATTATAAAATATGTGGGGAATGTTAAATTTTTTAATCAATTCCTGAAATTCCTTGGACACAAACTGGGGTCCATTGTCACAAAAAATAATTTTAGGGGTACCATGAAGGAGAAACACACCCTTTTCTAAACATTTAACAATATGTTTAGTGACAGAGGATCTCAGAGGGAATAACAAAGTATATTTGCTGAAATAATCAGAAACCACAAAAAGATACTGGTTTCTATTGGAAGATACTGGTAGGGGACCCATTAAATCACACGAGATAGCTTCCCAAGGTCGAGTGACTTGGCGTGATTGTCCCATCAGACCTGCTTGCGCTGTATTTATGGGTTTATAACAATTGCAGACCTCGCACGCAGCAACGTATTTTTTGACATCTTGGAACATAGAGGGCCAGAAATAATGTGAAGCTACTCTTTTATGTGTCTTAGCCACACCAAAATGACCAGCAGAAGGTTCATCGTGCAGCCTTTGAAGAATCTCCTTACGATTGTCTTCAGGAACAACTTGCTTCCAAACACAAGCAGAAGTTAAATTATATTTATTTTTGGAAAACCTAAATATACGACCATTTTCGATTTTAAAATTGGGAAACAATTGGGGTTTATTCGTCACATTATCGAACAGCTCATGGTACCACTCGTCCTTTATATTAGAAACGTTAATAGAATTTATATGAACTCGAGACAGACAGTCAGGGATGACGTGATCTTTACCCTTACGGTGAATGATGTCGAAATTAAATTGACTTAAACGACATGCCCATCGACATAAGCGGCCAGACGGATTTTGCAGTTTTTGAAACCACTGCAGCGAAGCGTGATCCGTGACAACATAACATTTGGTACCTTCCACATAAGCTCGATACTGCTCTAAAGCATAAATAACAGCGAGTAGTTCCCTTTCAGTCGTGGAATAATTGACTTCTTGGGCGTTAAGTGTGCGACTGCAAAACGCAATAGGATGATCCACATCATCAAATTTCTGTGTAAGAACACCTCCGATGGCATAAGCCGACGCATCAGTCTGAATATAAAAAGGTTTTGAGAAATCAGGGCACCTTAAAATAGGAGCTGTGACCAAAGCAGATTTTAATAAATTAAACGACGAGTTCGCCTCATCGGACCAAGTAAATTCGACCTTTTTACTGGTCAAACGGGAAAGAGGACGAGCAATTTTTGAAAAATTGTCGATAAACCTACGATACCAACCACACATACCTAGGAATCTTTTGACTTCTTTCGGATCTTTGGGGACAGGAAAATTTACAATAGCTTCAATCTTAGAAGGATCAGTCCGTAATCCAAACTTGTCCACAACGTAACCGAGGTATTTAAGTTCACTTCTACAGAATTTAGACTTTTCCATATTAATGGTTAAATTGGCAAATTTAAGCTTCTCGAGAACAGCCTCGAGTAGTCTCGTATGTTCTTCAAAAGTGGAGGACACAATTATTATATCATCAATGAAAGCGAAAACTTTATTATCAAAACCCGCAAATAAATTATCCATTAGTCTTTGCATTGTTGCGGATGCACCTACCAAACCAAAACACATGACATTATAGTGATATAAACCGCGGCCAGGAACTGTAAAGGCGGTTTTTTCTTTAGAACGCCCAGTCAAACCGATTTGCCAATAAGCAGCAGTCAAATCTAAAGAAGTTAAATAACGAGCATCTCTCAAATTATCTAAAATGTAATTAATATATGGCAAAGGATAGGCATCGGGCTTAGAAACAGCGTTAAGTTTTCTCGAGTCTAAACATAAACGTAACTTTCCGTCAGACTTGGCTGCCATTACCACAGGAGAATTCCATGGGGAATAGGAGGGCTCAACTACATTTAGTGAAAGCATTTTATCTAATTCAGCCTCAAGTGCGGCTTGTTTTTCCGGACTAAGACGGTAATATTTTTGCTTAATAGGTTTCGCATCCCCCGTGTCAATATCATGAGTAATTAAATGGGTACGGCCTAAACCTCTGACATTACTATTAATTTCTTCATATTTCAAAATTAAATTATCGATAGAAGTTTTCTCAGAAGGAGATAGTGAAGTATATTCTTGAATGCCGACATTATTTGAAGTTATACTATCCAGATTAAACGAATTTGTAGAATTCGGAGTGACCCGGATACTAGGAATTATATCGGGAGCAATTTTAAACGCCCTGAAAAAATCAAGACCGAAATGTACCGGTAAAGAGATCTGAGGCACAATAAGGAAATCGATGAGTTTAATATGACCCCGAAATTCAATAGGTAAAGATATAAATCTATCACAAAGATGAGGGTAATCATCAGCTAAAGAAGCAAACGAAGGCTGTGACATACGTTGTACTTTAAAACCTAGGTCAATGAAAATATTATGAGCATTATTGCCAAGGATAGAAACATCAGCTCCAGAATCTAATAGACCATTAAAATGGACATCCATGACCTTGACGGTGATAAAACAACGATGATCATCTTCTGGTGGAGGAAAATGAGTCTTCTTAGGTTTAGACTTGCCTAAGAAGACTGGCTGTCTACGTTTTTTGGACAACAAGATGGACAGTCAGTAACTTTAAAACCTTTATTACCACATTTGTAGCATACGATATCTCGATTTCTACAGAACCTCGTTTGGTGATTATTCGCACCACAACGGAAACAATGCTGTACGCGCTTAGTAGTGGGAACCGATATCGAATCCACTTTACTGTGTACGGGAAAGGACCGTACCGACTTCGTGCATTTATAATCAAAGTCTCTGGAAAAACTATTGGCTGAAAAGCGGGGTTCTGTGAAATTGCACGAACGTGCTTTTTGCAATTCCAATTTTTTACATAACATCTTGAGACGTTCAATTGAATTAATCTCATAAAGAGCCAGATGGTCCGTGTATTCGGGACGAATATTTCTCATAAAGATATCGAGTTTCTCCTGTTCGGAATACTGCTTTTTAATGTAGGAGAACATCCCTAAGATAGTGGAAATGTAATTCACAATAGACTCGTCCTTAGCCTGCGTACGAGCTAAAATCTCTTGATACAACTTATGATCAAAATCAGGGTTGTCAAAGTCTTCTACCAGGGAATCAATAACCTCCTGGTAATTTTTAAATGAAATTTTATTACCACGGTACCACGACAGAGCCGGACCGTCCAATAAATCAGAAAAACCATTAAACACAACCTCCTCCGGTATATCCCGAGCAACGATTAACTCATTTAAGCGGGCAGCAAAAATACGCACACAAGAATCGCCCTTAAATTTCAAATTTAAAGAATTCAAATTGTGAGTCTTAGCAGGTTGATATATAACCTTAGTGCAAGACTGAGAAACATTTAAGTCCTTCTCCTCATCATCGTCATCACCTGAAGACGCATCCGAGCGGCCTTCATCAACAGTCGCCAAACAAGAAATCAAACGGGAACATAAGCCTCGCCTGCCCACAGAAGAAATATCCAGTCGAGAAAGACGACTTATTAAATAATTGCAACGAGCAACTAACCTGGGAACAGCCTTCGGAAGAAACTCGCCTTTGATCTCATCCTCCAACGCCTCAACCTTTTTAGTGCAAACCGAAATCTCCTCATCCTCTTTACCCTCACTAGACTCCGGCTTGAAACATACACTGCCTCTTCTATGCAGCTTAATGAGCTGTGTAAGCTGTTTTCTAAGATCATCACGCGATTTCTCCGGTTCCACTGAAAAATTACGTATTTGCAACTCATAAACAAGTTCATCTTTTAAAAGGTAACTCACTGGGCAACCTAAGCTTGTTACATCCATGTTTTAAAAATTAAAGTGTCAAGTTCAAACACCAACACTTAAGAAAAATTATGTTATCAAAGAAAATCTGTTATCTTAGTAATTTATAAACAAAAAGTGCACACGGGAAATAAATTACAGTATGAATATGTAGCAATAAACGGTCCCGGACAGCATAGCTTATGAACACCATGAAACAAAATGTCACGAAAAAAAAAATAAGCATATGCCCCGTGAAACAACAAAAACGAAATTAAACTGCTAAGCCCCGTGGAAATGACATGAGTATGCAGTGTTTATGCTGTATGATTAAGCATAAAGCTATTATGAATTCTTAAAAAGTAACACCTAGTAAAAAGAGACACCTCAGTTGACTCTCCTAGTACACAAAATTACAAGTTTAAATTCTTGAAAATTCTCTTGAAAAAAACACACCAAAATAAATAAAAACATGAACACCAGCTTATTTTTAGTGATAAGCATAATGAACGAAAGTGAAAAATGTAATAGGTACAAATTTTAGTTGCACATGTGGCACAAAACTAACCTCAAAAGTTGAAGTGGTAGAAACATTTATCTATCCTTACCCAGAATACACTTTGAAAGAAACTCCAGGCCCCACGTTGGGCGCCACTGTAACATCCGGCAGTTCAGTGGGCCTGAGAAAGGGTAGTGGGTTGAAAACATGTATTGTTTTGGCCGTCCTGGAGACTAGGAAATTATGAGATTTATAAGGCGCTAATAATTTGCCTAGTACAAACGTTTAAACAAAGTGTATTTGAGTGCTTTATATTGAGGATAGATAAATGAAACTATAAATTTGGTCTTTGTCCATGGGTTCCACTATTGTAGAAATAACATATTACATTATACAAGGTAATACTTTGTCACCATCATAAAATATTCAATATAAATACATATAGGTTGCAATTATAGCATATAAAGGATTGTTCCTCACATCCACATACTAAAAGATTGGTACTTAAGAAATAGTTTACTCAAGCCGAGGTAGTGCCCATGTGACAATTTAAAAATAAAGAAAGCTTCTAGCTGACCTTAGAAAAGTTTGTGAAATTGCATAGCGTGAGCGCAAGCGCATGTGATACGGCGAAGATCCGCTAGATGTCACTAAAACCGAATTATAAATAAAAGTAATCTTGTAAATAAGAAAAACACGATTTTTTTCGTGTTACAAACTGACCCCTTGCTTCTTCATTATCGTCTCCAAGACTTTTTTAAATTTTGAACAAGTTTTGAATGGTTTTTAATAATTTAATTTTCTAGTTTCAGTAGCTATAAAAATAATACTGTTTCAATCAACAGCAAGATTTAACAGTCGATAAACTTTTCCGAAATATCTTCTATGAATTACATTGATCAATATTAATTGTCATGATTTTGTTCAATAAATTAATTAATACCTTAATGAACAAAATTTTCCTGATAAATTTCTATTACACAACCGTGTCACCGTCCATTAACATTTCGCTCAAGGCTTTTGGCGATGTTAAGAGCCTTAAATAAATTACCGGCTTGCGGCGTAAAGTAAAAAGCTTTTATATTTTTGAACCTAGAGTTTTGGACACGGAGCTATATAAAATATCTGACTTCCTTATCTCTTACTAATTTCTGTATATTGTCTACTTTAATAAAATTATGTCCCCTTGCTGTATTCGACGATATACAGGGTGTAAAAAAAGTACTGCGTTCCTTTAAACTACAATTATAATTCTACTGATGATACCAAACAACTTTCCCAAAGCACAAAAATTTTTGCGCGAAAAAAAATTGAATTTTCCATACAAAGATTCTCTCCTCATCTCCAATTTTGTATGGAAGAGGCAAATATTTTTATCGAGCTAAAATTTTTGTGATTTGGGAAAGTTGTTTGGTATCATCAGCAGGACATGTGGTTTAAAGGAACGCAGTACTTTTTTACACCCTGTATAGGAACAAAATACCTATATTACCTATTATTTTAATCCATGGTACAACAATCCGGTGAATAAAAGCAAAACAACTTTGATATAGTAAGTTTGTACTTCCTTATGTGATTGCCAAATCTTGACAATACAATAAATACCTACCTACATTTATACTTACATAATTTAATTTTCTCAGCACTTTATCAAACATACACATCATATACACCTAACATTCTGTTAGTTCGTTGATAAAAGCTGAGGATAAAAGTCAAGCGGCTCTTTCTAGATAAACCTTCTTGACGAATGAGTTTGCAACTTTCGTGGCGGCACCACCGCGGCAGTAAGCTTCCTCAGAAGATACACTGACAGTCAAGTTACAGCGTCACAACTTTCTATAGGACTAGCTTTCCGCCCCGCGGTTTCACCCGCAGCTGAGAGTTTTCCCGTGGGATTGAGTTCCCGCGCTGTTCCTACTTTTAAAATTGACGGAATTTCAATACAAACTTCAATCCCCTATTTAACCCCTTAAGGGGTGGAAAATACAAAAACGCTGAAACACGTGTTTATTATTTTTTAATCTTTAGCCCAAAAACAAAATTGGAAGATCCTGCCATCAAAATTGACGGAATTTCCATACAAACTTCCATCCCCTATTTAACCCTCTTAGGGGTGAAAAATACAAAAATGCTGAAACACGTATAAATAATTTTTTAATCATTAGCCTAAAAACAAAATTTGAAGATCCTACCTTCAAAATTGACGGACTTTCATACAAACTTCAACCCCCCTTTTTACCCGTTTAGGGAGGGAAAATCCGGAAATCCTTACTTAGTGGGAGGTTACGTTATAAGAGAAACTTGTTCTCTTAGTTTAACGATTCTAGCTTTAGTAGTTTAGGCTCTGCGTTGATGAATCAGTCAGTCAGTCAGTAAGGACAAACGATTTTATAAGTTTAGATTACGTAACTATCTAACAAATATAAATATATTATTATAGTTCTACCAAGAAACGGGAGCTTTTCCAGCCATACTCACAATGTTATCGGCAAAACGAAGGTGAGTCATGTTCTCGCCATTGATATTAATGCCAAGATCATTCCAGTCCAAAAGCTTGAAGACGTCTTCCAGTGCTGCGGTGAACAGTTTCGGTGATATAACGTCTCCCTGTCTCACTTCTCGCTGCAACTGGATAGGTTTCGAGTTAGCTGTCTCTGTCTTTCTGTATGTCTGTTTGTTGCTCTTTCACGCCTCAACGGCTGAAAGGATTTTACCGCAATTTGGCATGGTAACCTTAAGAAGGAGTCATATTGGTCTCGATGAGGCCTAGTAGCTGTTGAAAATATGCGTTTTAAAAACTCCGACAGGATTTATTGGTTCGTTCGTTCTTCGACTTGATAACTCATCCAACAAGAAGAAGAACCGGTGATTATTATATGAATTTGATCAAAGATCTTAAAATAGACTTACCCTATTCCTTGAGTCGAACTTATATATAACGAACAACTAATAAGTGTAAATAGACATTGAACTTACTGAAAACTAACTCTGAGGCTCATATTTATAAAGCAATCTCAAGAGTGAGAGCAATATTAAGTATGGATTTGACAGGTCGTTTTGTACTGAAGTGACATTTCTGATACGAACTCAAACTTGCTGTCACTCTTGAGACCTGGTTATAAGTACGGGCATGAGAAGCATTCCTACGCTTCTCGCGGCTTCCTCTAACTTTTGCAATCAAAGACCTATTTGCTAGCAAGTCACAAAGCCTTCGGAAGAAACCTCAATATTTCCTGCAAAGCCTTCTCTTTCGTGTTCTAAGGCTCGTATTTATAAAGCAATCTCAAGATTGAGAGCAATATTAAGTATGGATTTGACATAACGTTTTGTACTGAAATCACATTTCTGATACGAACTCAAACTCGCTGTCTCTCTTGAGAGCTGATTATAAATACGGGCCTTAAACTTGATCCTTTCTACCTTTTTTAGTCAGTACGTAATGTGATAAGGATTGTACAGACAACGAAATTGATCATTTTTCATCAAAAAAAAATTACTAGCCCTAGTCTAGCACTAGCCTATACATGTCTGTTCAAAATGGTCATTTTGCATGGGGAAGTCAATTTTTTTAAATGACCGCTTTGTAAGGGAAAGTATAATTCTTTTTTTAATTTCCGAATTTAATAAATATGAACATAATAGCAGCAGTAGTACTAAGTATTGAGCTTTACAACGTATGGACAAAGTAACTGCTCTGAAAATAATATAATTTATTGATGAATTCAGATTACTCAATGAACATGAAATTATGATTGATTACCACTCAATCAACACTATAAAATAGTCTACTGAGCATAAATTGGTATAAGTATAACGATTGGCTTATTTTGCCATTAATTATTGGAGCTTCTAACTAGTCTGGAGATGATAATTCTCTTTGAATTTCAATTCCAAAGCTCTAAAATTTGTATTTGTATTTGCGCTTGGATCACCTATTTCTAGGCCAGAGGTGACGACTGAGTAGACAAAATGAGCTCAATCATTAGCTTAACATTATTCATACGTGCTGTTGAAATCAATATTTTATGATAAAACAACCGTATAGGGTCAGATCACACTGGGAAGCGACGCGACGCATTATAGAACTTCATTTCATGGACAGACTTTTTAAATTAATTTTGGTTCAACGAGATGCATCTTCAAGCATCTAAGGCCCGTATTTATAATCAGCTCTCAAGAGTACTGTCACTCTTTGAATTCGTATCAGAAACGTCAATCCAATACAAAATGACCTGTCAAATCCGCACTCAATATTGCTCTCAATCTTGAGATCGCTTCATAAATACGACCCTTAGTGTGGCGTTGTTTTCCGTTGTGAACTCACTCTTACATTAAAAATAACAACACCATGCATGCAATGCATATTCATATTTTGAATGAATTCCCTTTTAAAAATATAAAAAAAAAACATCTAAACGAATTCCTAATTTTAAACGAATGCAAAATTAAACGTCATGTTATTTTCATTTCTTTATGAAAGTAACTTCTTTAAATATATTTATTTTAAACGGTTTAAAGGTAATGGATATCACAAAAAATTTTCGAAGCGTCGCGTCGTCGTAATTTATATAAAATTGACTTTGAAAATTTACTTTTTTCAAAGAAAATTCAATAAATTGGAAACTTGAATATGAATTTATGAATTTAAATTTAACCTTAATATTTTAATATGAAGAGACAATTTATAGCTTATATTTTTAATAATAGAGGTCGACTGAAAAGCAATTTTGTGACGATTCCAAAAATATCCTGCCAGAGGATTTCTTCGAAATGAAATTCGTATATTGCATTCGGATAACAGATTTCCAATGATACATCAGCAAACAAGTTCGGATATGCTTTTGATTCCATAATTCACTGGAAACCACAAATATTATTTGGATACCACGAAGGTTATTAAATAGTTATAGTCAAATTTCGTATGTCATCATAGAAGTGATTGTTATGTAATTTCATTCAAGTGATAATTATTTTATCTTTTTGTGTATCGTGGGAGTTTTACCTGTATGACCTTCAATCTTACCTATAATGGCAGGCTAAAATCTCACGGCTCAGACAACCTTTAATACCGAAACACTTATTGATAACAAAGAAATAAAGTATCAATAAGAATCTCATCGTGTTGTATCGAAACCACAGAATTTTTCCAAAAGGATTTTATTTCTACATGAGAGCACAAATCATACACAATAACATTTTTATCTAATGCAGAAACTTGAATTTTCCTTCTATCTTCTCCTTACCTGCCTTTGTAGCAAAATCTTTCTTTGTTATAGTGAAGACGTCTGTCTTTCTATTAGTTCTAGTGTATCTTACTTTAAGTATAGTAAGTATGAAGTCTGCAGCAAACCAGATTATTTCTATTAGGCTTATTATAGAGCCACCGAAACAAAGGCCGAAAATTCCGCCCAGATTGGCTGAAAAAAAAAAGAGACAATACAGTATTAAATTATAGGTAGGTACTAATAAGTTTCTTTATTTACACATGGTTTAAAACAACGACGCAGCGTAGTATGTTGCTCAGGTAGGTAAGCGCCTAGTAAAATTATAATTGTATTGTATCTTAGAATAAAACTAAAGATTTGAGTACCAATTTTATGAGTCTCCTTTCAATTTGATTTGATTTGTTCATTACGACCAGTTAATAATTTACAAAACTCAGGCGTAGATTCTAAATAAGTACGTAAATGATTTTTAAAAGTAGCTTTAAAATTATTTCTGTTGTGAAATACAAAAGTGCACAAAAAAAATAAAATAAAAAAATAATAAGCCAAAATTTAACTTTTTCGAACAAAAAAGTAAACAAATTACTCTTCTTTTGATTTTTTTTTATTAAAACACTCATTATTTATACATTGAATTTTTCAGTGGCTTCTAAAGTAATTTAGGTAAATTAATTATGAAAAGCCATCAAGTTTGCGTAACACTGCTTAACTTAACTTAACCCCAAGCAGCCGCTTAACCAGATTAAGTTTACAAAGTTAACTTAGCAGTGCAAAAAGTGTGTTATATCGGGTCACAAAATTATGTGATGATTGTTGTTAGTATTAGTTTGGCATGCTTGCAGTCAGTTTGATGTAACTGTATTCTGAATAATACTTTATTTATATTTGAAATGCTTCAGTTTTTACCTGACCCTCGAATTTTCATAAAAAAACATCATGCGTTCTACACATGCTATCTACCTATAAGTATTTGCCTTTTTATAGAGTTTGGTTACCTGTCATGTCGTGGTTTGTTTTGATTGTATCTAAGGTTCAACAACCAATTAAATTTTGGCGTCTAGACAGCTACCCAACGTCTTCCCTCTTTACGTGTTCGGACGTTTAGTTTTCGCGAGTCTAGATAATGAGTGTGCATTGGCATTCAATGGTTACTGTATTTATGAAGCGAAGACGTAAGCAAACGCCATCTATAGTGACTCCGTGGTATTTAGTATTTACTCTTAACTATTTTTAGCTCTCTCTATTAAAGAGGAAAGATTTTTATTGTTGTATGTATCAATGTGTCTGTTTATTACGAATAAACTCAAAAACTACTGGACCGATTTAAAAAATTCTATTACCTTAGAAAGCTATTTTCACCCTTAATAACAAAGGCTACTTTTTACTGCGGGAAAATATCTGATTCTTACGGGAAAACTCGTAAATTTAAAACTAGTTGCATCTAAAGTATTTTCATACCCAGCATCTGGTCCCAGGAATATATCACTTGCTGCTTGTACTTCATGCAGGTGCCGCTTGAGTAATGGACGACCACGTTGCTGAAACTTTCATTTGTGAGTCTGAGAAAGAGAAAATAAATAGTTTTATAATGATGATACCTGTACGTGTTTAACGAGACTTTTGGCCAATAAATCTTGGCTTGGTATAATATTAATGCACACTAAAATAACAGTTCAATTTATCTTTCCATAAATTACTGGCAGGCACGTGCCGGCGAAAAAATTAGATGAAAAAAACAAAACATAGAAGATAACGTAACAAGTGTATTTAAGTGTCTTAATATAATTGCTTCGGAATATTATTTTGTTGCTATAACAGATGTTACGTTGTACTACAATATGTCCAAAACCCAAGATTAAATAATGAAAGCGCCAGAAAGACGGAAATTAAGTCAACAATTTGCGAATAACCTTCGAGTTTGAACAATATTTTTACCTACAGAAACTCAAATACTTTTCACGAAATGCAAAGCAAAAACATAACAATGTTTACCGTAACATTCTTTATAAGACCCCAAAACTTAGAATGAGGCTACATTATTAGGATTTCTTGCAAAATCCGACAACTTGTGGTATTCCCTGTTGAATATATTTCGCAAAATTGCTTCGCACTCAATATGTACACAAGCATTGAAATTTCTTGAGTAAATTTGAGCCACAGATTTTAACTCAAAATTTAGGTTATATTTTCGAGGTTTCGGTGTAATGGTTAGGGCCGCTGCATCGTTTGCAGGAGGTGGTCTTGCTTCGAATCCCAATCAGTGTTTCGGAAACCGAAATTCATATGTAAGTTTATTCGGCAATTTCACGGTGAAGGAAAATATCGTGAGGAAACCTACACTAAGGCCGGTATTTATAATCAGCTCTCAAGAGTGACAGCGAGTTTGAGTTCGTATCAGAAATGTCATTCCAGTGCAAAATTACCTGTCGAATCCGCACTCAATATTGCTCTCAATCTTGAGATCGCTTTATAAATACGAGCCTTAAGATTGTGTGTGCGGTCGACCGATTTGTATTGGACCCAGGGTAGGATCGCGCCCCTCGGTGGGGACGTATTGAGCTGACCACGTGGACCCAAAACGGATCGCTTGACTTCACAAACTTTTGTTTTTTTTTTCGTAGGTGTGTTAAGGTTTCCTCCGATGATTTCCTTCACCGGAAAAGCTCCGAACAAACGTACATTATGAAAGACACATTGTTACGTGGTATGATTCGAACCACGATCTCCTGCTCAGGAGGTAGCGCGGCCGTATACCATCGATATAAAAAAAAATTACTTAGTCTTCCTCTGATATCGAACATACTCGATGTCAGTAGCGTAGTTCACGTAGTCACACCTTTGCAGGCAGTCGTATTGATACACGATGTCCTTTAATTCACTCTTCAGCTTTTCTGCACAAAGCAAGATGATCTTCTTTGTAATTCTACACAAAGATATGCCACGAGAGATAAGAATTATGATGTGACGTAAGAAAAGATGGTGTGGAATATAATGGCAGATGGTATTTGCTGTTCAATGGATTGACGCTGAAATTGTTAAGATTCATGATTTAACCAGTTTTTCTGCGTTTCAAACGAAGGAAACACAGTGTGTGTTTTTTTTTTTAATGTTACACTGGATGCATTTGTTTCGTGATAAAAATAATGTTTAAATATTTTTTTCAGGATTGCTCCCGCATTGTGAAAGAAGCAAGGGCTTCTAATAATTTAATTAAAGGAAGGTATTATATGGGATGTAAGGGACAGCTCCACAAAAACTGAGAGGGATTTAAACTGAACAACTTTCACCAGGCAATTCTTTTAGGAAACGATATTTTTTATTACTCCATACAACAAACATTGTTTTCTCTTGTCTGTAATCATAATTATTTTATTTCATTAAAGAATTTATTTGTGAACGTTGTCCCAGTTTCGTTGACTGAGCATAATAAGCGAGCAAACCCTATAAATTTCCAGGAAGCTGTCCCTTACACCCCGTATTTGTAAAAAGTTCTAAGAAAACTTACGTAAAGTGTGATGAATACACATAAGTCGTTCCCAAGGGCATTTCGGAAAATCATCCACTTGTAGCATTTTGGCTAAAATAATGAAGAGATTATTAAAAGCAGTTTTTGAAAAAGAAAATATGTATCATATGGAACCCTTTTATTTAACAAAATGAAGTGTCAAGGATATTTTGAATTAGCACTACTGGCATTTCTATGTGAATTCAGAATCGATCATCATAAATTTAAGAGCGCTGCTCTTGTCGGTGGAGTATGAAGTAAACGCCAGTCCTCTCAGAATCGAGGACATACTATTTTTTATTTTTATTTAAACTAATAGGTACCTGGGTAATTAAATGGCAGACATCGACAATATTCGACTACCTTTCTTAAAACAAGCAATGACATACACTCTTGATTTGTATGGCCCTCATAAGACTCCTGAAATAAAAAAAAATTAGTACCTTAGTTAAATGGTACGATATGTGATTTTATTCTAACCCAACATCACGGAGGAAAACTGATAACTCACATACATACACACAAACATACATAAAATCACGCCTTTATCCCTATTGGAGTAGGCAGAGCAAAAACTACCTAAACAAAGGTCGTTCTGCCACGTCTGACTTTTGAGGATTATTTTATTACAGATGATTAGGTATACATAATTGCTATAGTGACAGGTTGTTAGCCCGTCGCCTAAATTGCAATACACTGAAACCTTCGAATTCCTTAGCTGGTTTTTACAGCATACCCGGGAGGAGATGCAGCTGGAACCTGGAACTTTCTATGTTTTTCTATCTCCCAGTCCAGCATGGAAGTCAAAACTCACGCTGGTTATAAAACACTTCCGTGTGTCCATTGATAAGGCTTTGACATCATTCGTAGAATCAATGACCCACAAATGGATGCTGACGTCAAATAATCCGGAGGGAGTGAGAATGGCTGGGTAGTCCAACATGGTGATACGGGTCTTGGCATCATACACGAAGAGCTAAAAAAAACAATCATCAGCCAGGTTCTAATTTGTTGTCCTATAAAGTGTATAAGGGACAGCTTCCCGCAAACTGAAAAATGATTACTCATTAAAAAAAATACATTTTTTATTAAGACATTCTTTCAGAAAATGAAAAAAGAAATTGTTGGCTTCACAATAATGTACCCTATCGAGTAATTTTGTATAGGGACGACCGAAAAAAAATCTCATTTTCTGAAATATTTTCCTGGTGAATGTTGTTCAGTTTCGTTGACTGAGCAACCCCTTCAGTTTGCGGAAAGCTGTCCCTTACACCCTATATACCACACTTGACGGGCGATAGTGTGTGACATTCGTGCTACTGAAGAAGAACCTTGTATAGAGTTGAAACATCACGATCATAATAACTTCTATGAAACTTAAAAAAAATAACAAAATACCTACCTGTACATTTTCATGTGACAAAATAAAATATTTCTTTCGCGCTTTGTACACATTATTTTATTGCATCGAATGATTACAGATACGTATTAAGAGATAAATACCTTTGCCCGAAGTTTCGGTTCAACCACCGTGATCGCGAGCTGATCAAATACCTAGGTATCTGTAATAATCCGTGCGTAGACCCGATGCAATCAAATAAAAATATATTTTGCTTTTTACACACATTTACACATACGTAAATAATAGAGGTCAGTGTTCCAAATATTTTTACTGACACAATACTTGACAGGGAGTCTGTACCTTTCTCTTGTAGGAGAAGGGTATCTTAGACTCCACGTGTCTCATTATTAGACTCTCCCTTATATAATTTATCAATAATTTACGTGACATTGGCAGAATTGTGACTACACAAAAGCCATTAATTAAGAGTAGAATTAGAATACTTGACAGTGACAAAGACTCAAGGCCAGAAATAATTTAACAGATTTCTATGAAATTTAGGATGATTTCTATCTTACAAAGACTCAATGCCAGAAAAAAAGGATAAAAAATTATTTTATGAAATGTTGTTGATGTTTGGATAAAGCAAACTCTAGCACTAGTTTGGAATAATGCTAGGTAGAAGAAGAAGATAATTATGTGTGACAGAAGAACAATTAAAATACTTACTGAAACGAACCCATCAGAGACCGTATCGTTGAATGATGTCGTCTGACCATTGACGGTGAAGCCGAGAGCATCAGATACCTCGATTCCTGCCACGAAGTTCGTAGTTGGATCGGCATGATTTCTTTAAAGAGAAAAAAAATACAAGTTTTGTTATTCAAAATTGAGATTAAGTAGAGTTAAAATGATACTACTATAGAATACTATCAAAGTGTAGTAAAAGTTATCAAAGTAAATAAATGAATAGTGTTTTACTCCTTTTACTTTGCTTATTTATAACGTTACGTTCTAAACACTAATTCCCTTTATTTTGGCCAATGAGCGGGGTTTCAGCGTAACGTAATCAATAAATTCATTCATCATTAGCAACAGTAAAAACCAATGAGGTAATCTTTCAGTCTGTAAACTCGTAAAAATAATCAAAATTTCTGATCTCGGTCTATAAAGAAGTGATAACACGTGCAGACGAAAAACATTTCATTTCATGTCTGCTATAAAAAGGTTTGTATTCACAAAGTCCGGTATCTTTTCAGATTAGCAAGATTATTTTTTAATAACCATATTTGTGCTGAATACACTAATATTATTATTTCTTCCTCTCTAATGAAATCTGAAAGTATCGACATTATTGTTTATGATTCAGAACACGTATTCCATTTCTTGATATGGAAGTTATATCCTATTCTTCTGGTATCCATTAAGAACACCTGTCTTAGATACTAAGAACCTGCACGAGTGTTATATGATTATAAATATGATTCTTATTAGAACAGAAAGCTTTGTTTCTTTGTATTTTAGAAACTTTCAAACTTCTTTTCTTTATAGATTTGTTTAACAAAGAAGGGTAGGTTTTATTGTGTGGTGTTTTTAAATGGCAGAACATTTGTGAAAAAGATATTTTCCAAAGCTAATGCAGCCCCTGGTGGTCTAAATTTGATACCATTCTATGAATCCATATGCTAACCTGAAAAAATTCATATCAAACTGGCAGCAGTATCCAGCCACGGTATAGACCATTCGGAACATTTCACTGCAATTATGCACTTTGGACCTCCACGTGCACTGCACCATCAGAACATCGCAAGGTTTCATGAGCTGCAATGCAAGAGATAATATTTTTATAGACATCCCTAAAAAAGGGATTGCGGCTGACATCAATATAAATTTTGTTTATTCATTTGTGAGTTTTCATTATAAAACTGCCACAGTCTTTGACATAAATATTTTATTATTATATCATAATAGTATAATGCATAAAATAATTATAGACATAATATTACGTATATGTTATCAATTTTTGATGGACATTGCCCTTATTTTTGATCGAAGACAATCTTTTGTACCTCAAAACTAATAAAAGAAAGTCACTGGAAAATTTCCAGAAGAAAATCTTATTATTGCTAAATATGAAAATGTGTAAAGGTGAAATAGTTGACCTAATAGTATAAAGGGCACCTTTTGTGACATTTTATCAAGGTAGGTAGGTACAATTAGGGTACAATTATTGTAGGTACAACATATTTTTAATAAAATTCCCGTCTGTAAGTATGAAGGACTTTCAGCGTATAAGTAGCGTTAGCTAATATTATATTTTCTTTGGTATAAGCACAGTATAATTCAATAGTCTGACGTTCTTGGTATAAGTAAGTTCTTTCAGAAAGGAAGCACCTAGATAAATGACGTACCTATAAAAATTAAAATAAACTTTCTGTTACACGTTGTATACCAGACGTTGTTTAACGTTGTATACAGTCTCATATTTACCACGAGTTATGAAGTCAGTAGTCCCGCCGGAGTTTATCACCATAAAAGAATCTTTTTATTTCAAAAGTTACTTACATTAATTATTATACGTGCAGAAGTTAAAGACGTGTATGATAACAGAAACGGCTGGACTAAATGCGATGATTTATTAAGTACCTACACAAAGCCAACACAACAACCTAAAAAATACTTACCTAGGTTAAAATAAGGTTTGTCCTACAAAAAGGCCGTTTGGCCTTACAAAGCTAAACTCACCGTTTCCAACAACACCTTATAGGTGTAACCCAAGTCGTGTAATACTCTGTGCATCTTCTTAACATATTCAGGAGGTGTGTATTCTGTCTTCTTTATCTTAGTGAAACTCTCGTAGAAATCTGATATCTGTTCGTCGTTGAAATTACGGTACTGTCTGGAAAAATAAAACTTACCTATAGGTAGGTACTATACGGCGTGTAAGGAAAGGAACAGCTTCCCTCAAACTGATATGGGTTGCTCAGTCAACAAAACTAAACAACTTACGCCAGTTTTTTTTTTTATGGGAAATAAAAAATGTTTTTTGACTTTCTCTTTTTCTCTATGTTTAAAAAGTTTTTTCAAATAATCTCCAGACCGAATTATCAAAGTACTACAGTACATTAAACGGTTTTCAAACGGACATTAAAGACACTTCAAAAGGCTCTTAAGCCGACGCTTTCTTAGAAGACTCGTTCACGCATATTTATACTTAATTTAGCGCCTTAAGCACAATATTATTTAATAAGGGCTTTTGTGAATTAGTCTGATGTCATTTTGTCGTTTATTGTAGAGAAAAAGGATTTCAAATAATTTTATCTTAGGGTTTAAAAAAGTTTATAAGATTTGTGTTGTATTTCTTCTATTAAAAGAATAACAAACCTTTTATCGAATAGGTTCAAAAACTTGTTTGGCAGGATTTTTCTTAATGGTTTGGTATTTTCAGAATAATTTTTACCACCTACCATCCTTTCAGGAGTACCAGGTCAGGAGTACCCGAGCGTGCATGAAAAGATCGATGAATGTAGATGAAGCGGAAGAAGTTTGCATGGATTTTAGGAAGTGGAAGGATGTGATCTCTGCCTATCCCTCCGGGAAAGAGGAGTGATATTAGGTACGACGCCGTGAAATACAGGAGAAAAGCTAGTGAGATGTTGAATTTTTACCACATAAGATATTTCGTGGAGCGGAAAACTAGTTATTAATAATTGGGTTTGTACCATTGATTAACGTAACGATATTTCAATTCATTTTCCTTTTCACCATAAATGGAAGTCTATTTACTTGAAAAGAAGCCTTATCCAGTATTTTTTCTTGAAAAGAATGTTGAGTTCTCCCTATAGGCATTGTTATCTATATTTGGCTTTTCAAATGATATTGGACCCTATATAGGCTTTCAGCTTTCTTACCACGTATGATATTGAAAAAATAATAATTTTCAATAATAGTATAGCGAAAAAAAAAACTTTCAAGCCATCATGTGATTTTAGTGACAATATAGCAAACGAAGATTTTGTATGTGACATCATTACTGATGTGTTCCTGAATGGATAAAAAATATTGTTATTTTAAAAAGGATTATTACTGCGATTATATTTATTATTACCTATATAATTATTAGTGAACAATCGAGAAAATCTCAAAACTTTGGATTGGATAAAAAGGTTTGGTAGACGAAACAAGAAAAAATCATATCTACTCATTCTTCCCACTATCATAAGTACAATGAATCATTTTAATATTTTTCAGTTAGTGTTTCATACGTAAAGAGAAAGTCAAACAAAAAAATATTTTTAGTGCAATCCTTTATTTTTATTTTCTATCTCTTTTTTTTTATCAACAACTGAATGAATTTGTACGCAGCATTTCTACCTGTGGTTTATCATGTCCTACATTATTCTGTTATGATAATGTATCCGTGGTGTGAACAGAATAATTTATCATTGTAAGTAGACCTTCTCAACACAACGCCCTAAGCCGAGGTTTCAGCCCTAGTGGATGCTCTTTAGGAGGTTATATACCTATATATTTTAGGTTATGTACCTACATTTTTGTTTTCACCACGTCTGATACGTAATCCGTTCAATGCCTTCGGGGAGAAAAGATTTAGATCCCTTAAACAAAAAAGAAGTTGTAAGCTTCAATAAAAAATTAAGTTGGTAAGTATACATTATTTTCATGTTTGGATCCAACCATATTATTGTTGTGAATTTATTTAACTTGATATTCCGAAACTATCAAACGTAAGTTACTTATTTTAACTCACTCAAAAATAAGTAATAATTTCAAGTACTTAGATAAACTTTTTCAATTTAGCAGAAAAAGAAATGGAAGAAACGGATAAAAATATTGCTGTGATGCCAGGCTCCCAACGTTAATATTACATACATACATACATATAATCACGCCTCTTTCCCGGAGGGGTAGGCAGAGACCACATCTTTCCACTTGCTACGATCCTTACATACTTCTTTCGCTTCATCCACGTTCATTAATCTTTTCATACACGCTCGTCGGTTTAGGGTACTCTTGACCTGCCCTTTCGTTAATATTATGTTAAATTTAATTACCCTCAAGCAGCATGCTCTACTCTACTACTAGGTATTAGTACTCTACAGCTTATCTTAACATGAAATGACTTACAAGATATGAGTAACATTCATAGTATTTGGTCCGTAGACGATCTCAGTATCACACACGGTGACTGCTGGGAACGGGATTTGTGTCGTTGAGTAGTGGGTTGTCTCCACCTGTACAAATAATACTTTGGCAATCGATAATAACGTATTTTGCAGCTCATAAATTGCTTTTTCATTGCAACTTACGATCAACGTTTTAATTTTCTTTTATTATATTATGCCTAGGTTGAAGTTTTAATTTAATTTTAATCAAGAAGTCATACAAATTAGAAGATAATAAATTTTATAAAATTGTGTACCTACGAGTACCATAATTAAGACAAGTTGAAAAGGCGATAATAACACATCTAACCTCTGTTTATATAAGAGTAAATTTTTATTTTAACTTACCACAGTAAAAGTTGGATCCTGGATGAACTTTGACCAAATCATTTGACTTAGAAATAAGCACAACAATAAACTGGTAAAAATGATGGCCGTCCAAACTGCATACACCTGGAAAATTATTAGTGATGCCAGAGTGTAAACAGGGTGTTAAAGTTTACCTCTAAAAGTTTAAGCCAAAAATAACTTAACTTGTAAAACAAACCCATTTAATTAGAAATAAATAATACTGGATGACAAAATACAACTTGGCCACATATTGTTCTAGAATACGACATAATGCTACTCTTCACCGCGGGAAAAACTTAATTTCTAAAACTCATTTAACGCAGGTGAAACCGCGGGCGAAAAGCATTAATAAAATAATTTATGTTTTTATAACACACTTTCTACCTCCATACTCACCATCCAATGACGCTTCTCGCTAAAGTAATAAAAGCCATGCAACGTGCTGTGCTTGCAAAATGCACGGAATTTTGCGCTGGCTGTGTTCTGCATAACGTGTTTCCGCTGGCGCATTGTCACTGCAACGATATCAAATTTGTATCACAATTTACATAACAGCTTCTTCATAAACAGAAAAAATTGTACCTACATAAGCATCAGCCCTAGAAAACTGGTTGTGACAGCTGACCTTAATTCATGCTGAGATTCATGAAGTGAAACAGCTGTCACTTTCAGGAGATGATCCGATATGAAAAATATTATTTGAAAATAATGTGAGATATAAAGCAGAAGACTTGACGAGAACTCAACACGTGTATTGAAATAACTGAGTTTTTTCGATATAGATACCTACTTTATTATTATTTTTTATATTAAGTTCGTCATAATAAACGATTTAGGTGGTTCGATTGCCTAGTTTAGCGCCACCACAAACAAGTTTGAACTGTTGAAATTTGAATGTTAAAAGTGTAAAAGGTGACCACTTTTGAAAATTTCGACATTTAATTTTGTAATCCACATCAGTCACAATTTACACTTAATATTTAGATAATTTTAAGAATACACGTATCACAGATGTGACCGAGAAGACGGAAAAATTAAAATAAGACTGGGCGGGTCACGTTTGCAGAATGCATCCATTATCATAACCAGAGAGATGGGCAAAATTAACGCCCTCGATAGCCGGCGAGGAGTTAAGGAGAGGAAGACCGAGGAAGCGTTGGCGCGATGACCTGGACGCTTTTGGAAAAGACGGGACCAGTGGAAAAAGAAAGAGGAGGCCTTTGCCCTGCAATGGGACGATTCAGGCTAACTAAAAAAAATAGATATGAAGTGACTAAATGAATTACCTTATTGCGCATCGAAATAAGGTTATAAAAATATTTGTATTTAAAACACAATATTTTTTCAATCAAACCACATTAACTTAACTATATTGTTACTTGTAAAGCTAAAAACCAATTATAGAAAAAAAAAACTGTTAAACGCACAATGAAGTTTATTTCAGTTTGTATTCAGTAATAGAAAATTTAAGAAACGGATATGACATCATGGTGACTACACATCAAAAGCTGTTACTCAAGATTAATAATTTAAGAAACGGATATTATTTAAAGTACCATAAATAAATTTAACGGATAAAAAGGGTATCCGTTTTTTGTCCAACAACCTTTTTGTGTTTCAATTGCACGAATTTTTCAAAGAGACGAGAGCCATTCAAAGGTTTTCAATTAAAAAACGCTAAAATTGTTGACCATTATTTTAATAAAGTCTCTATTTTTTACTGTAGTATTTTTGAGGTTCTACCTATTTATACAGAATGACGTAATGATAAACATTTACTTACCTTGTTTGTTATAAAAGCACACGTTAAATAATAATATAGTGAAACAAACATCAAACTCCACCTAGAATATACAAACAAACTGATTTATATTTTGAAAATTGAAAGTACACAACAGAAATTGATGCCACTAATATTATTTAGTCACTAAAATTACATTCATATGAAAATTGTGTATTTTAATTGATATTTGAGTATCAAAGTTTTGTTGTTGTTGATTTCAATGCCTTTTATTAGGCAAACCGATGATCAGGTATGATGTATCAAAATTTACTAGTATCTTTGAATTAAATTGAAAGAAATTTGTGGCCTCTGGAAATTCTGATGCAACTAATAAATTAACTCAGCAGTAGGATATCCTACGTGGAAAATCAAGTTTAGAGTTTCTGACATTCATGAGAAATCCTAGTCACTAGTTTAGCAAGGCTGCAAACTTTTATCTCATTGAAACGCCCTGAGAGATAAGTAACTAGGTTAGGAGATCCGATGTTAGTTTTAATTTTATATAATGAAGGGATATGTGTTTGAGTTACGTAATTTATTGTTTGACTTTTGTACGATATTAAATCATCTGAAAGGTTCCTAGAAATCAATTTAATATTGAAGTAATAGTCAAATTCATTTTCCGATTGATGTTTCTGGGGAAAATTAATTAAATATAAAGTAGAATCAAACTTCATCATTTTGTTGCAATCTTGTTTTGTTCTGAGTACTTTCAGTTCGTAGTTTCAGTTGCTGGAACTTATTGAAACACTTATTGATGTAGCAATGGTGCAGTGTAGCAAATAATTTCGCTGTCATAATTATTAATAGAATGGTTCCGAGAAATTCAAAATTGCAAACTTGAAAGTCACGTCACGATTTTCCAAACAATAATGTTGTAAGGGTCAGTTCACAGCGATGCAACACGGCGCCATGATACATCTCATGGTATACTCACTAAAAAGACCTGAAGAGAGAAAGACAGAGAAAGAAGAAGAGAAAGACTTATGTACTTTCTAAGTATACTAAGCCCTTCTCTATGGCAGGTCTTTTTAGTTCGTAGTCAGGGTATACTACGAAGTCACAGGCAGGAAATTTCAAGTTCAAATCTATAGTTATTCTTCTTCTTCTTCTTCGTGTCAATGAGTCTAAAATGAAATTATTATAGTTTTGAAATTATTATAGTTTTTTGCCAATATTTAGCGACTGCTATCGCGTTATCGGTTGCCTGGTTCAGTTCCACTTTACTACAAGTGACAGGCAACAGAGGAGATGGATTTTAATAATATTTTTTTTACACCCTGTATACTGCTCATATTCCTGATTCTCATCCAAGAGGCGCAAACTTTGTCATTAATTTTCTATCAAATCAGATTGTCTTGATTGGACAAAGAGTGATTATATTTTAATCAACGAAAATTTTAATTGACTAAGTTCAATTTAGTTGTTGTCAGAACTGTGTTAAAGTTTTGTAATTAATCATTATTAGGGTTTTGTACTAGTAACCTTAATATTTCGTAAAGTTTGTTTGTTTTTCTGCATATCCCGCCTTAATAACTTCCCAGTTTTGTAGGTACTAGGTAAGAAAGATTATTTTTTATTCTTTTTTAATTATCATAGATTCCAAAAAGCCTGATAAGTACTACCTGTTTGTCACCTACTAAAAAGAACTTTATTTACAATGCAACAAAAGATAGACATTTCACTGACAGAACTGTCTAACAGAGCTGTCACTTTGTGATAAAGTGAAATCCATAATTAGAGAAAGTAGTTTGACAGCTGGTGATACCATGTTTCGACCAGTGCTGTACGTATCGATAAAATAAATATTTTCAGGTTTGGAATCTAGGCTTTTGAGTAATCGATAAAAATATTGCACCCACTGAATAAGGATGTCGTCTGATTATTTGGTGTTTGTAGCAACAAAGTGTTCGCAGGAGAACTTCTAAAATTATTAGTTACTCACCAATACGTTTGTATTGCAGTTTAGTTACGTTACGGCCCCGCAGCAGTAGCCGGAAGTGTTAAGCTAGATAACGCGCATAGGACGACATGTATACTTAATTTATTTCTCGAAGCTTTATCACAATAACAAACCCTTGGCGCGCACACTTTTTTTGACGAAAATACTAATAAAATAATTTCCACACAATTACACGTTTGTTTTTTGAGAAATTGGTATGAAAATGTTTGGAAATATGTATATTTTTGTGTTTTTATGTGTTTTCATACGTATTTCATACAAAAAATACAAATAAATTCGAATCAAACGCACTAACGCACTGCCAGTGAGAAAACCCGCAACTTCAAAATGAGTTTTTTTAATTTTTTTCTAGGTGACATTGATAGTTTATGGTATAAAATAAAAGAGTATATGTTTGTCTTTGGCTTTACTATCAACTACAGCAATTGTTATTGTTATTATTGTTTTATTAAGTTTGTTATTTTGTTACGGACTAAGTAATTCAATATGAATACTCCAACTGCAACTGGCAGCAAGAGAAAACGACCAATTGAGTGTCAACCATCGACGTCTCGTGAACCGCCTGGGGTTTCTTGTAAGCAAGTTACCCCGCCCTCAACTTCTATAAGTAATGTAGAAGAAGCAAGTGCCTTAACAACACCTCGGCCAGCAAGTGCAAGTAGTATCTCGCCACCTAAAAAACGGCTCCGACGAGCATTAATATCAATCCCTCATTGACTGAGCAAGCTACCCCTATCAGTTTGCGGGAAGCTGTACCTTACACCCCGTATAGCCATTGAAGTAACGCTTTACGAGCGAGAAACGATTTTAAAGTAAAACAATATAAAATTTACTTTATTATTTATCAGGAAATATTTTTTTTTACTTTCCCATACAAAATGACCACCTCGATGTGACAATTTGTATGGAAAAGCCAAATATTTTATTCATTTCCTGAAAGTATTTCCTGGTGAGAGTTGTTCAAATTCTTTGCAACCCCTCTCAGTTTGCGGGAAGCTTTCCCTTAAGCCTGCTCTACACTTAGTGCGTGAATTGCGCGCAAAAACCGCGACACTAAGTGTGGAGTCTAGCAGCTTATTATGCAAATCGGCTTCAAACTTAGCGTTGCGGTTTTCGCACGCAATTCGTGTACTAAGTAGTAAATCAGTTCAACCTACACATATCGATAGTGAAACATCGACATTTACCCCAACACTATTTTTTTTTTCTGAGAAATGGTAACACTGCAATTGTCAAACTACTATCTCTAATTATGGATTTCACTTTAGGTACAACGAGATGCCATATTCAAGCAACTTTGCGCCGAATCGCGTCGCGTCGCTTCACAGTGAGAACTTATATTAAAATTTGGAACATATATATGTGATATGTTATAATAGACCGAATATCTGAACAAACCAGCTCTGGTTACAGGGAGAAAAAAAAAACAATAAAAAACTTATAAGGTAGGCTTTATACGTGGATAATTTGATCACCTCATAACTTTCCGAACATAAAAGCTTTATTGCTTTTCTTATTATTTGTAATATCAGTATATTCCCACGAAGTTTTAATGCCATTGACTTATTTTTTGTTAGATTTTGTTATAATGTGACATGATATCCAGCGACTGTCACACCTAAGTTCTAAACTAATAATAGGCTAAACTTTTAACTGCGTTGTGTACAGTCAGCAAAGGAGATATCTATGCAGGTGCCGCTTGAAACAAATGAACTTATTTTAAGAGAGCATGGTTTGTCATAAAAATGTATACGCGTGTACAATTTATTTACTTCAACAGTATACGAAATTTCATTAAAAATCATAGATAATTTTCTTTTGTACAGCAATCGCCTTTTCTGACTGTACAGATACACTTTATTTGGTATATTATATCTAACGATGTTCGGGGATTGAAACCCCGAAATTGGGCTTTAAAAATATCTTACTATAGGTATGACAGAAGCAGCGATGACACCTTTTACAAGACTAATGAGCAAGGAGTAGAGCTAACAATCGGAAATAAGAAATTATTCAATTCAAATACCCAAATTCGATCAATTTTACAATAATTTTTTATACCTATAATTAAAGTGTAATTATGTTGGTTCTTACTATAGAAAATCTAAATACCTATTAAAATGTTTCGCTAATCGTCAAAATTTCCTTTTCTAGCTTACCTACTATAAAACTGTAATTTAAAGAATCTGTGAATTCAGCAAAACTTCCAAATAATCACATCCTTGCTTTGCTTCAGTACATATTTTTCAGATTTGATGTGTTTTGTCGTGAACTATTTACATACCAACCAAGAACAAGAAGTAACAGAATACATAGAATGACTATTTCATCAAATTGCATTATTTCAACGGGGCCACACGTGGGAAAGGGAGAGAGGACCACTCTGCGGAGATTGTGCCTAACCGGCTACTCTTAAAGAGTTTGATTCCGTTCCGATACAAATAAGCTAAAATCTCACAAGAGCAAGGCACTTGCATAACATAGAATAAGTTTTCAGATTGGTGGAAGTACTTTTTGGATGCGAAAGTATCGCACTAAGTACTTGACGGAACTTGGAGCTTCATTAATCCGAATTCCGGAAACCATTCCCAATAAGTTCATTCGCCCCGGGTCATACGGACATCCGGATAATTCATGTGAAGGGAAAAGGTTTGAATACACAGGAAATAATATCTGGGAGATGAAATTGCTATTCTGTTGCTAATATAGGATTAACCTTATTTTCCCTTAAAGAACCTTTACTGTCGTTTTTAAATAAAGAACATTACGTATGATATTTTTTATTATTAATTATTTTAGTCTTAAAGTCCTCCAGTTTCGATCATTCAAATAATAAATTAAATAGTTCTCCCAACCGATTTTGGGTAATGGCGGCCAATGTCCCAGAGATCGGCCAACTGCGCGGGACTCGATTTTAGTACCAAAGTGTTTGCGTAACACACAAGGAACAGATCGACTGACACGACCAGAGAGAAATCAGGCGAAGGACCAACTATTTACATAACCATCCGACAGCATGGATAATCTTACTTTTCGTCATCATCCTGCAATGTCCTAACCGAATTAGAAACAAAAACACAACGTCATTGTCCACCACCGTACCGAACCCGGGACCGCCGGGTCGTGAGCCCATGGCTCAGACTACTAGACTACAGAAGCAATCAATTAATATTACAGCTATATTGTAGAATTTTATTAAATCCTTTTAATTTGTAGCTCTATGAAAACTTGATTACAAAACGGATTTAAATAAATAAAATGTACTTTTATTTAACATGAGTGCAAATATGATTAAAGCCACATATTATATTTTCAGACATTAATTTGATTTAATTTATTTAGTCTACTGGGTTTTTAATTGACTTTACAATATAAATTTTTGTAATTTGCTGGATAAACATACATAAAAAATACAAAGTCCTTCATTTAAATTAAGGTGAGTCAAAAGATAAATCTGTTAAAAAATAAATTGGTACTATAATTGGTACAAGCTGTTACATGATTAATGGACGTTCAAGAAACGAGTGCGTAATCTGTCAAATAACCGAAGTATAAAAGCTATTAATAGTATATTGCTAACCAAAGGATGTAAGTCATCAAATGCATACGAGGTTTTTGGCGCCCGAGCGCAGCGAGGGCGCTAATGGTACGAGTATGCATTTGATGACTTACACCATGAGGTAAGCACTATGCTTTACATATCGAATGAAAGATAAGTTAAAATTATGGGAAAATATAAGAAAATTAAAACATGAAATTACGACGAAACAGTAGGCAATACCAACTCACTATGAGCGAATTTAACCATCACAAATATATGCATTCGCGTAAGAAAAATTATCTAATTTGCAAGTAGACATTTTGTTAAGTATACTGACTGTTTAATTTGTTAATGTTTTATAATAAAATGCTAAGTAATAAATCGACAAACTCAAGTTTTGAGGTTATAAATATGTTATAAAAACCACAGAGTAAAAATTTCATAATTTTCATAATCCTATGTTTACATTTTTATGGCCTTATTCCGTGACTCTATGCGTCATATTTAGTACTGGCCAGTTCGATATTTAAATAAATTCGAATAGAATTTGTTTTAAAATCGATTCCGATTCGATTAATCATCCGATTCCGTGTGTTTGAAATAAGGCTATCAACTTTTTTTTTCTTGCAATTTGACAGTTCCTTATTCAAATTACTTTGCAGCATAGGTTTCAAAACCTATGATGCAAAGTACCACTTACATCCCGGGTTTTAGGGTTGTATGAACCACTTACTGAGCATGAGATATGTAAAATATGAAATTATATTACTTGTAACGTGGGTTAGATGATCTATCAGTACATTTAAAAATATACATACAAACAGTCACGCTTTCATCCCTAACGGGGTAGACAGAGCGCTTAGTAAAAGGCGTTTTCGCCAAGTCTGTTAGATATGGGCAATTTTTAGATTTAAAAGTATCGCTCTGGTGACAGGTTATCAGCTCATTCCCTAACCCGTAACCCTTGAATCTCTTAGCTGGTTTTTACAGCACGTTCAGAAGGTGAAACAGCTGACACATTACTTATATGTTTTTCTATTGCTCCCAGTTCATCCCCCAGTGGAAGTTTTATATCTTAGAGCAACACGGCCTTCCGAAAGCCTCTGTTTATGTAAATGTTCAATGGCAACACCAATTACCTATTATTCCCTTAAATGAAGGATACAGTTCCTACCTACCAATTAGTCGAGTTCATTATCATAGTAAAAATTATAAGATTATACTGATTTATGTAAAATTATACTGAATGAATTGACATAACTAATAGTCACATAAATCTTTGGCATGAACGAGACATGGATTCAATGTTTTGATTCGAACAATTTTTTTTTCATTCATAGGTACTCTTTCGAATATTTCACTCGGTTTTCCTTTGATGTGTATAATTTACGCTCAGCTATTGTAAAGGAATCGGTTTATCATTGACTGACCATTACTCTCCGAGGTCATTACTCACACTCAAATGGTTCGGTCGTCAACACCAGCGAGATTTCACGGGTTCAATATTCGGCCAATTTGGATTTTGCGTTTATTGGATTCAACCATTTATTGGATTTATTTTCCTTTTCGGGATTCCGTAAGTATTTTTCACATAGCATGACCATCCTGACAGCAGGCACAAAATATAAAGACGTGTGAAATAGATTTAGTTAACTATAATTTTAATTTTTTTGTGTTTGACATGTGGGGGCATGGCATCAGGATGCTCATATGCTACGTGAAAAAATACTACTAATGCTACAAAATATAGAAATCATTTTTTTCCACGTCTGGTTCATCTACTTGCTTTGTCTTACCGGTCTTACCTTATTTTTAGTACCATGCACATATTGATATAAATTATTGGTACTGCATAATAAAAAAACTTAAGGATTAGGTCTAGTTTCCTTTCTAGGTTGCGGAGGTCATATGGCAGTTGCTGCGTGTAAAAACCTCGTTCAATCTTCTAGATTAAGTAACCGGCCCGTGAAATACGGGAAAAGGAGATGGTAAGATAAGAACACAACATTACATGAAAACTGAAAATTCTTCCACAACTTCCAAAACCCAACGACGGATGAGTTAAACATATTCTTGGCCAAATTTCACATTTAAAAGTAATTAAAATAGCAGCTGTTGCCTGGATACAATTTATTTTTAATCCCCGAGGTTTATTGACGTTGTTAAAAAAACACAAGCCCTGGAAAGTTGACTCAGACTCTATACCATTTTGTTTGAAATAAAATAATTTGTACCATACTAATAGTGTGTTAAAATACATAATATAATATTATCTATCAAACGAATGTGGTATAGTTTTTGTTTGGCGCTAGAAATGCTGCTTAGCAACACAATATTATGTGATTTTGATTGATTGTCCAATAAGATACCACGCACGAGTAATCAAATGTATAAACGTTTCTTATTTTAATATTATGTAATCCCAAATCACAAACATAATAAAAAACACAAACACAAAAAATATCTTATATGTACGTTGGTCTTATAATAAGATTAAAAAGCCTTGGCAATAAGAGATCCATAAAATGCTGAGATAAAACGAATTATGTATGGAATTACTTATAGCCAGACAGGAAAAGTTTCATTGCAGTAAATGTAATTGAATATAGTCCGTCACGTCTGTGCTCCATGATAGTGTCAAGGAAATACTAGTTTAAAAAAAAACGCCGTCTTAAACATCGTTTCTCGCGCTTGTAAGCCTTCCGGAATAGGCAGGGCATCAACATTTTTACAAAAAATAAAACCATTTTCCCTGATGAAGACGTTTTTATTGATTAATTGACAGATTTCCACATTGGGACTATTTATAAAACCACGATGCAAATTCTTGTGGCAAGTCAGACAGACGGTCTGCCTTGCCACAGACTCTCCAAATTAATTTGCAAGTTCTTGCGTCGTGCTGATCACCTGATTGTCCAAAAAGTAAGATGATCCATTCTGTCGGATGGGCATGTAAAAAGTCGGACCTGAGCCTGATTTATCTCTCTCTGGTCGTGTCAGTCCCATCAGAATAAGAGACTGAAGGAATAGAGAGTGCACTTGTGTGTTGCGCAAACATTTGGGCACTAAAATTTAGTCCCGTGCAGTTGGCCGATCTCTGATTAAAATATTTCGGTCTAGAGTGCGTAAACGGTGAAAGGTCAGCATTTAGCGTGATGTTGAATATCGGGGCTCTCCCACTCGAAACAGCCAAATTAAGATCGATGACTCTCAGTTTCATGATTTATTAGTCGACTCTATATTTGTGTGGTTTGGTGACGTCATGCATGACGTAACATCCTTTGACGTCTTTTGACCTGGAAATAAAAGTATGAATGATCTGAAAAAAGATTCGACCCATTTTCATTTGTAAACATTGTAGTGAACATTGTGTTTTGAAGTTTGTAAATGAGTCCGATGTTTTTGATTTGGAAAGATTATGTGAATTGAGCAACGCGTAATTAATATAGTGTTTGTTTTTATGGATTTTCAATTTCAGTTAACATTTAATCATCAGCCGATTTTCATAAGTTATTTTTATGACCTTCTATTAATTTAACTCATTTTATTAAAAAGTAATTTTGATTTAATTGTTTACGTACTTTGTCATAAAAATTATAGGAGTGATTAGAAAATTCTTGTAGTTATAAAAAATGTTAGAGAATTCATTTCAGCAAATGAGATTTCTACTTGAAACTCGAATGTTTACTTTTTTTACCCCTAATCTAATCAGTCGAGTCTAACTTTATTTCCGCCATAAACGTGACGATATGGACATGAGAGGTCACTCTGGCAGTAAACGCGTTAGACAACCTTGACTCAAAGTGTCTGTTTGTGTAACTGAAGTGACTTGATTAAGGTAAGAAGTTAAGGCTCTGGTTACGGCAAGTTTGTTTGACTCCAGGACCGTAAACAAATAAGTTGAAGTTAGGCAATAATTCAAACAATAACGGTGAAACTAGGTTAGGATTTTCTGAGTTTTGAATATTTGAAACATTGTCTTTGGAATAAGAAATGAAAAAACTGAATATAAAATTACAGTTTAGGCATTATGAAACAAAATTTAATTGGGAGAAACATTGAATTCTTCAATGGCATTTATAAAAGCCATTTGACAGTCGGGTAATAAGACTCTGTATACCGACGATTCACTACCTATCAGGGTTAAAGCCCAAAGGACTTTTCCGACAATTCTCATCATTTATGACTGACAAGCCTCTTACCTCCCGGGACAAACACCTTATTACCTAGCAGTCGAAGGAAATGGTTCATCATGTGGACTTGACACTGTAATAAATATTATATGGCGGAATCATTTTAGTTAAGTATTTTTTGTTAAGGTAGCTATATTTTAAGCACAGAGAAAGAGCTAAAGAATTTCAGGTTTTCAGAGGCATTAAAAATGGTCAGTATCCATTGATGTAGTATCCAACTGAGATAACCCTCAAAACTTGTCAGACCTGGCGGAATGATCTTTGTTTCGATGACGGTCTGCAGTTCTGCCTACCCCATTTAAAAAAACGGCAGTATTCCCTAGGAAAAAAATCGTACACTTTTTCGCTTGCCACCTTCAAGAATTGTTGAGTATTAAAAAGACCTAAAGACATTTTGTAGCAGCAGTGTGGTAATTTAAAATTTAAAACTTTATTACATATTTTGACATTCAATATAAAATAGGTAATCACGGAGATTCAAATCATTATCTTTGAAGAATGTTTAAAGCTTGAAGTTAAAAACAAATAAGACGGATCAGGTTGGGTTTAAAAGGACAAAAAGGTATGTCAGCTTTACAAAAAAGGATTACCCCTTTTCATTCTCCGAAAGTAATAATATAGTATGTAAAGTAATTCGGCGTAAAAGGGGTTCACGTCTACACTTTCAGTAAAATGAGATTTTTCGGAGAAAATACGAAAAGAAAATATTTGAGATATTCGAGTACCAAAAATCATGTTGACGGTTCATAATAATGTACGTAAATATAATGGGTGTAAGGGTGATGTTCCTTCTTGTAAATATCTCAGAATTTGATTACGCAAGAGATTTTCAATGGTAAATATTATTATCTAAGTTTGTATTTACTTTGTCTAGAGGAAAACTTAGAACTAAGGAACCGTTACCCAGAAATTGATATTTTATGGTACAGTGAGCCTGTTATTTGAGACAACTTTGAATTTGACTGCCTCCGTAGTTTAGTAGTCTGAGCCATGGGCTCCTGATCCGGAGGTCCTGGGTTCTATACCCAGGTGGGGAACACAAAGTTAATAGTCAATTTATCACTTTGTGGGATTTTCTCCAGTTTGGTTAGGATAATGCAGGCTAAATCCACTTGATTGTCTGACAAGAAAGCGGATTCCGTACTACGGAGGGCACGGTAAGCCGTCGGTCCCGGTCACTGTTTCTAACAGATTCTGTCGTTACAGGTCGATGTTGCTCCACGCCCGTAGACACTACCTTAAAAACCCTACACGTGACCCCGGGCGGTGCCAAGAGTGCAACACAACTGGCTGCTGCACTGTCCTCTGCACCTCGCAGCAAATAATACCATACAATAAATAAATAAATACTTTGAATTTACACTATCTCACCATCACCAAAACCGACATAATATACAGGTATTTAAGATACTTAGCTCAATTTTAAATTCATAATCTGTTTTTTTCTTGCAGTTCTTTGATAGATCTTTTTTGAAATCTCGTAATTTTTATTACACCTACCTTGGATTTAAAAATACTCGTAAAATAAGCTTATGTTCGTTTTTCACAGCTGTGTAAAATCAAATTAATATTATCAAAGTTCAAGGACAATAAATCATAAAAAAATACTCTACTTTTGGGATGATCGAGCGAAAACATTTTCGCGAAAAATTGCCTTTCGGAAATGAACTTGAACTCTTCTCTAGGCAACGATTAACTAAATTCTATCTCTCTCTATCTAACACTACAGCTATCTCTCTCCCTCTTACGTGCAAAGAGTTCATTCAGTCATTTTCAGGAGTTTTTGCGTGCGGACGTTGCCAAAGCTCTTACAAAACGAACTCCGAAAGTCGGAAAAGTTAACAGTTCGTAAAAACGCGGAAAGATATAAATGTGTTTCATGTCGTGATTTGAAATCAAATTGCGAATGCGATCGTGAACTGATTTATATGAAAGTTCATTTATTTTTTTCTATGCAAAACGGATGCGGTTTGTTGAAAATGTTTGACAGGAAATATTTGAATGTGTTTGTTGATTCAAAAAGTGATTGACTGATGAGGTGTTCTCATTCCTTTGTCTGTGTATTTATTTATCAATCTGCAACGTGTATTGTGCATAGTGCAAATAATATTAGTGTTCAAAAATCATGTTTTCATCAATTGTTTTCGGGTGTACCAATATAGATGATTCAAAGGATTTTTCAAAATAAAAATGTCTTTAAAGTTGTAATTCGTACTATAAAAATATTTTCATTTTAAACTCAGTGGATCAAATTTGTAATAAATAATGTGACAACCCCACAATGATAAATACAAGTTTCATCGGGATCAGCCCAATAGGGGGCCTGACCCCCCTGAACCTGACCAATGCCTTCAACGATTCCTTCCCTGATGTGGCGGATCTGGACCTGTTCTTCCAGCCAGAGCATGTGTTGATTGCTCTGTATGCTCCCCTGATTCTCCTGTCCTTGGGAGCCAATGTGCTCTTGATTGTTGTGGCTGTAAAATGCAACTACACGAAGAGGTAAGTTTATATTTTACAACAATTTTTTTAAACATAAACGTAAAGAGAGCTAAATTTTACATTTGGGTGGACTTGAACCCACAATCTTTGGTGAACGTGCATTATTTTTTAAGCAACGGACTCGTTAAACAAAAGTTGTAAGTTATTTTTTTAATAGAGATAAATAAATAATTTTAATTTCATACTTAATTTTCATGTCATATTTAATAGATCACTTGGAATTTAAACTTAGTTTATTTATTTTTAAAATCAATTTGAGAATAGGTACTCCAAGACGTTGTAAATAGAAACTGTCATAAGTCTATGTTAGTAATTATATTGTGTGGTACAATTTGTTTGTACTGCATAGTTTTAATAACCTTTATAATAATCGTTCTGGAGGAATGGAGGATTTTCCTGAATTTCGAATTTGACGCAAAATAGAATTTGGGCAAAAAAATTACAGAAGTCACCTTTCATTTATGTTTGAGTTTATTGCTTCCGTGAAATTTCAAGTTCAAGTTATGATTCTAGGAATATGAACGTGACACTAATCCTCCCGTTTCTCTAATAGGATTATATAACTTAGAAATTAAATTATTTCTTTGATTTGCCTATCAATGCAACACGAATAAAGCAATATTTTTAACGGGTATGGATCTCATGCATTGCTTATTTCTTTGTGAAAATTTATTTTATTCAAGAGTGTGATTGATGATATCCCTATAATTTTTCTATTTATATCGATTATTTTCGTTTTGTTCAATTTTTATTGCAAGCGTATTAGTAGGTTTGTACTCGTACTTGTAGGTATATCAGATATATTTTGTGTTGTTACTTAAGCCTTGGGCGGGCTCTTGATTATCATAATCTATCGATCTGGGTGTCTTGGGACTTTGTTCCTAGAAAAAATTCATTTTTTTGTATAGTTTTTAGATATTTTAGGATTTGCTACGTATTTGTTGTTAAATGCTTAAAATCCAGCATTTAGATGACTGTTTTAGATTAGATTAGATGACAGCTGTTTAAATAAATAGTAAAGCCTGATCCCTAGAGGCTAATACTGAGACTGGTTTTAATGAGGGAAGCGATTGGGGAATACCTACCTAATCTCGCCGCTCTCGCAAATACACGCTGGCATGAGCCTTTTGTAATAGTTAACACTGCGTAAGCTTCCGGTCACCATTCTCGTTTGTTGCAAATAGAATGCTTAAAATATCCCAGAAATAGGAAAATGTTTTGTGGGAAAATTTGTCAAGCCTTTATTCGTAATGGGGTAAACAGAGCGTAAACTGGTAAAAGGCGTTTGACGAAATATTCCAACCACCACGATTTTAGATTGAAATTCGTTTCGCTATAGTGACAGGTTGTCAGCCAATTAAGCATACATTGTACTTCGTACCCTTGCTGGCAACGTTTCCGGGAGAAGAAACAGATGGCACATTTAAATGTATTTCTATCGCTTCTAGTCCAAAATACGGTTTAAAATGTGGTACAACAATTATGCCGTAATAGGTACAATTTTATGGGAAATAAATTTTCTACTGATAATACAATTTTTACGAAAAACCAGTCTGTTTTAATGCAGGTTCTCGAAAACAGTGAGATATTTTATACTTTAAAGAGGCTGATACTGCCTATTTCTTAGAATTTAGATACCCCAGTCCTCTTTTACGACACCCGAGGGCCGCATTGGGAAAATGCAACTATATTATAAGTATACCACACGAGAACTTGCGGTTTCTCTACGAATATTATAAGGGTAATTTCACGCCAAAAAGCGACGCGACGCGACTCAGTGCGCACTTTTCATGATCTCACTGATACTAACAATATAGGATTTTATTTATTATCAAAACACTATCGACATTTTAGTCGAATGCTGCGCCGCGCGGTGCAGTCTGTTACTTTCTGGTATAGTCTTGTCGCTTTGATTCGTTGTGTGGACTGACCTTAAAGCTGCCAGCATTTTCAAGCTATTCATATCCAACATGGGAAATTAATAGCAACTTTACAGTTTCTAATTAAGCTGCCAAGTTTCAACACGGCCTATCGTTTGAACTGCATTTATGAAGCAATTTCAGTGAACTATTATGCTGTCAAAACAAGCTGGCTCCACTCGTATTATAGCAATATTTTTATTGCATAACTGCTTGTGTTTACGAGGTCTTCGTTTTAATTAAATCTACCATGTCTGATATAAGAAACAGGCGGATTGGTGAGCGTAGGCAATGTTACTACGGTTGTACATACATACATACATACATAAAATCACGCCTTTATCCCTAATGGGGTAGGCAGAGCCAAAACGACCTAAATAAAGGTCGTTCCGCCACGTCTGACAAGTTTTGAGGGTTATTATAGATGGATGATTATGTATATTGCTTTAGTGACAGGTTGTCAGCCCATCGCCTAAATTGCAATACACTGAAACCCTCAAATCCCTTAGCTGGTTTTTACAGCATGCCCGGGAGGAGATGCAGCTGGCACATTCTATGTTTTTCTATCACTCCCAGTCCAGCATGGAAACTACGGTTGTAGTAGGTAGTTAACATGAATAACGTGATTAAATTCACATAATAAGTATTTATTAAAAAAACTGCTTTTGTTTACTCAAAAGCTTAGAGTAACGACGGAAGCTCTGATAAATACTGACACTTCCCACACAACAATCAGCTTGCTGGAGGTGGGAAGGTGGGCGTGAGTCAGCCAATTATGGAGCCTATCTCCACTTAAGTAGAATCTATTATTATCTACACTACAACATACGTAACATTGCACAACATCCTAAACGTTGGTTTACATAGGGAAGCGATAAGACGCGGATACCACTTTCAAAAATCTGATACAACATACATTTACATTTATTTTCCTTGACAGGGCTTGATAATGCATTCTAATTCTTAGATAGCGCTGTCACTTTCTTATGTCAAAGTTAAGAAAATGACAGTGCTATCTTAAAATTAGTTAAGGAATATTGCCGCCAGAATCGAGAGCCATTCCGCGAGGCATCTCTCTATGCCGCGGCACTTCGTGGTACAACGAGATGCATCTTTGTGTTTGTGTCGCGTCGCCTCCCGGTGTGAATTGACCCTAATTAAGTAGGGAAAGCGTCAAAGAAGTCACAGAACTTCTTGAATACTAGAAATAGTACTAGTGACTAAATAACCTCTATCATTTTCTGGTACGCTGTCCCTTACACCCGGTATAGGTATTTCAGTATAGAATTAATCGAACAGCTCAACATGGCACCATTCCAGCAGTAAGGTTACCACTTACCCCTTACCATGTAAATGATAGAAGGCTATTAAGGCTTATTCCACACGTGACAAAACTATCTCATCTTAGCGATTAAGGCGGTCAAGGAATATTTGATAATCTATGCCATAGATTCTATGGTATTCAAGCCCAATTGTTGATGTGTTAGTGGAAAGGACTACTGCAGGAATGCTGGAGATCGTGGTTCTAATCTGATGTTTTTTTTTTTTTTATTGGGTTTAAATAAGAGGCCAGTGTGCTATCGGTATACTCCTGGCCCTCCCCATCACATCACATATTTACCTTGTAACATTGGTATTAGTATTTAACATATTACAATTGCGGCTATTTAGTAATAACAATTATTGTGCACATCACATAGATACATTAGTTGCAGTATTTAATATTATACAAGTAACTTTTTCAAGTTGAAAATCTTCTTTTATGAGATATCAAATAGAACTAATCTGATGATTAGGTACCTAATCTGTGGTATGATGACGTGAGAATAGCGTTAATGTAACTTGTGTTGGTTGTGGTAACATCTTTAAAATCTGGTCACCGCTTAAACGCTACCTACAGCTAGTGGTTGCAACGTGGCAGTGCTGTGGTTGTTCATTTTATATTCAGATCCGTGTAAATTCTACTCATCTATATATATTCAAAATTAACGTTTGACTACATATTTGCTGTCCTAATCAGGTGATTATGTGTTTGTACATACATACCTACATACATAAAATCACGCATTTATCCTGTGGTTGATCTACGTGTAAAACAAGCTCAAGAACCTTCCCTTCCCATAGGAGTTAACAGGCATTTAGCATGGACGTGTGACAAAGTGCGCGATTTGTGTAACGGGAAGCTCCAATTTATCTTCGCGTAAATGTCACACCTTCACTTCTTTCTAAATTACGTATGGGCTAAAATGCTTTAGCCTCTGCCAGGAAATGAAAATGAAAGTCAGTTCAGAAAAAAAAATCATCAGCTGTCAGTACTGACTGAACACGTTTTTGACGTACCACTCTGTGTTCTATCCGTCATGCCATGTGGAATAAAAAACTAGAGAAAAATTTCACCAAAATCCAAAATTGAAAAAAGGACATGAAAATGGAACGGCTTTGTACTAGCGGTCAATTTTATTTTTCAATTCCGGTGAAATTGACTCCGTATTCAAAAGGAACCAAATACTGAAACTCTGTGGTTAACTATCATGTTTTTTTAACCCTTCATATTATTATACCACAAAATTAATTAAATACAATTTTGTATTATAAATGATAGCGCATAAATATGACGACCGCGATCTATCACTCTCACTTTGTTTGTCGTATTGAGTGAGTTTTCGAATTGACAAACGACCCGATGAACCCTGGAGTTAGAGTATTCTTCTTCCTGTCGTGTTGGTTTCGAGTCGATCGACCCGATAAACTCTGGTGTAAGAGTTTTTAAATAGCCTAATAGCACAGCTAATTAGGCGTCTGACATGGTTTGTTTAACTACACGGCTAAACGTGCCCTCCGAAGCACGGAATCTTTTTTCTTACAGAAAATCATGTGAGTCAGCCTGCATTGCCCTAACTAAACTGGGGAAAATCTCACATAGTGATAAATTGACAAATATGAACTTTGTTACTACCCCTGGGAATCGAACCCAGGACTTCTGGATCGGGAGCCTATGGCTCTGACTACTACACCACGGAGTAGTTCTCAATCAAACATTATTATAATGCATTCTCCCGATCCTCACATACGGTCAGGAAGCTTGATGTTTGAAAAAATCACAAACACCCAGCTTCAAGCTGCAGGCAGCTACAAAATATTCAAATCTTAGTAAATTACGATGCAATAGGTTCACCACAAATAACATCAAGAAACAGTTTGTGTTCAACTCCACAAACACAATCTTGTTCAACTTCGTAAGCGATTGCAGTTTGCAACTTAGGAAATGTTCTAACTAGTTTTATAAGTTATAACTACCTCCAGTGTACTACTGACTTAAACAGCCGACTTTTGCTGAATAAGTTAAACTTACATAAAGGAATTCTGCAGTCACACTTATATTTTAAGAGTTGTAACTGATGGCAGTCGCTCTGTGTAAAAACCAGTATCGCTATGTGTAAACCCGATCCGAAGGTCCTGGTTAGGACAATGCGGACTGAATCACCTGATTATCTGGTAGCTTGCCGTGCTTCGGAGGGCACGTTAGACCGTCGGTCCCAGTTGTTGTCTGTGGTCGTTACACAAACCATTGCCATGACAGTATTAGGCAGTTTAATTGTTTAAAAACTCTGACACTAGGGTCTATCGGGTCGATCGCCTCGAAACCCACTTAAAGAAGAAGCTTTAAAGGCAAGCCAAAATAAAAACATGTTATTTTTTTTAGTTGTCTACTAGTTAATGCAGGCTTATTTTGTAATCTGTGTTACTAAAAGCACGTTCATAATATTATTGGCAAGCAATGAAACGAGATTAAAGCTCGCACGTGATATTTGTACTAATCAAAAAAGCCTTGGGTAAAATGGCCGCAGTAATTTTCTTATGAGCAAATATTTGTATTGGACATAAAAAAATCTGTTACATTATTTGATTAGGTTTTAAGGGAAAATATGGTTCATATGTTTCTGTAATACGGTTTATTGTAAGAAAGTATATTGGAGTAAAATAAAAATGATAAAATATAATATAAAAGTTTTTGTATAGTTATAAAATATTTGTATTGGAATCTCAAAAAAAATTTTTTTAAACATTTGATAAGACTTTTTTGGAATTATAGATTATGTTACGCATAATCCCATAATTCGCTTTTTTGACGGAAAAAGGGACATTTCGCGGATTTTGCATTAAGAAGCGCACAATAATGGTGAATTCGAGTTTTGGTTTTGACCTGACATTCCATTTTAGTCCGATCACTCACCTTGACTCGACGAAAGTGCGTTTTGCAATGCAAAATGCGCAAAATGTCCATTTTTTCTCGGCCAATGACCGAATTCGGAGATTAAGCGTAACAGATATAATTAAAGGATAAAAAGTGTACCTACTAGGTATCATTTTCTCTGTAAGTAACTATATTAGGAAGAAATCATTCATAGTATAAACTTTAAAGGTATTTCGGTCAAATAAAATCAATAATGTCGTCATTTGTTTCTTATTATTTTCGTTCATTCATAAGGGTTTTTGGCGTTTTAAAAGGAGTTGTAAATTTACAGTTGAAAAGTTTCCATTAGGTACGTTCGAAAAGTGAGTTGTTGAACCAAACTTCTGCTGCCGAAGTAAATTTGTAGAACTCGAACTTTAGTCATCACAAACGAAATTGCTAATTTCCTTTTAAAAAACTGGAACAAAGGGCTGTTGTACATTCCAAACCAAAAAGGCATCATACCTCTGTATGCAAATGAGTCCAAAGGTTTTTTTCCAAGGTTTTACCAGTGTCCGGCTACATGCCATTCCTAACCTAAATTCTGACAGTCATGTTTGCACGAACTAGGGCGGGCCTCTACCTCACAATTCACAAATGCCATACATCACTTTCAGACCTTTTTGCGGACTTTACACATAAAGGTTTCCGCCTTTTTTACCAGTCACAGTGTGTAAATTTTTTATTTAAAGCCCGTATTTATAATCAGCTCTCAAGAGTGACAGCGAGTTCGAGTCCGTATCAGAAATGTAATTTCAGTACAAAACGATCTGTCAAATCCATACTTAATATTGCTCTCAATCTTGAGATCGCTTTATAAATACGAGCCTAAATGTACCCAGGATTTAATAACAAAATTATATGTTCCAATTCAAATCTTTGATCATTGGATAGGATAATAACATTTTTTTTTTAATGTATATGGTTTTTTAGTGAATTAAACCACTAGTGATCGTAAGATAATTTGTTAATCTTTTCGTGACATAACAGCAACGCAAAAGATCCATTAGGGGAAATTAAAAAAAAAACCTTTAATCATTCTTTCATGGACCTGATACCAGAAAACATTATTGATATCAAAAAACGTTTTCATTTTTCGTGCATTCGTGTTATATTAAAGGGTGTCTCAGAATTTATTGCTTATATGAAATGCAAAAATAAAAGTTATTGATTTCATTAATAAAAATTTGATTTTTTCTCTTTAATTTATTATAATTTATATTAGTTTCGACTTTTATTTTTGCATTTCAAATAAGAAAAAAAAACTGAGACAACTTTACTATAGCTATTTAATACTCAATACTTTTATACGAATTATTTAACAATTAAAAATTAATACTTCAAGTCGGTCGACCTCGTTTCAGCTGAAAGAAGTCCACT